>APFE031581716.1:53752-142679 GCA_000404065.3 Pinus taeda
ATCAAACAGAACCACAAACATCTTGAGCATTTTAACAAAGTATGAATCTTGAGAAGAATAAGCAGTCTTTCTATTACTGTAAAAAGCTTTATACACAGGCCAATATAAACTCTGTATTTTTCATCAACATCCAACCCTGATTACATAGAAGATTCAGCTATATATAGAAACATAACTCTAACTACTTGGAGCTTCCTCCTCCAGCATGAGGGGAGCTCGATGACTGTCACTAATGACCCTTATCTATTTTTTAACAAACTTATTTAATAAAACAACCATTAACAGAAGTTCTAAAGAGTTCTAATCTAATTATAACTCTAATTCTATCTCCTTTGTAGAAAGATTCCTCCTTGCAGCTTTGACATCCGATTTCCTTTGCATTTGGCTAAGATGGCATGAGATGAGCAATTAATGTTCCATGTTTGCTTTGGATGCTGAAGACTTTGATCCGCTCCATGTTGGCTGAGAATATCCCTAAAATTTCGGTTCTGGTCCTCCATCACCTAGCATCACCGAGTATGCAGCAGTTTTAAATCTTTAATAACCCCTGAATACAGGGCATTACCACGTTCCTGATATGCTGGAGGCTTCTTTGATGGATAGGTATATCTCTTTAAAATTCCCGCTCATAATATCCACTGTTTGTCTGCGTTTAAAAAAAACATCATCTACAGCAATTTCGTAGCGCGCTACGAAACTGCTGTTTTATTTAAAACAGTTTGCTTCTTTAACCCGAGGTCTTAATATGATCATACCTGTCCAGTGTCACAAAATGAATCTACACCTACATCACACTTGTCTTGTTGTGTTTGCAATGTGCATTTACCTGCTAAGAACTATACCTGTGCACAAGAACTGAGACGCCTTTAACCTTAGTTAATTCCACTGCTGGAAAATATCTTGTATATGAAAAACAGTGGAATCAATTAAACCATAAAATCTGCCTCTGCCAACGGAAATTTCCAGTGTCATTAAGTAGTAGCTGTCACTGTAGTTTGTGACAACGCTCATCTGACAAAACTATAACTGTAGATCAAGCCTGGAGTAAAACTGGACCAATCTAGGAACTGAGTATGTTACTTAGTGCCAATTGTACTTCTCCTGAACCATGCTCACAGCTGACTAGACTTGCTAATAGTGGGAAAAATCGAGACAAACAATTACCAAATGCAGCATCCTTCAATCCACTAATAGCTTACAAAGTTGACACAACTAAAGGAGCCAACTCACCCCTTCTTGCAGAACCTAATGGAATCACAGAATGTGGCCTTGAATGATCACCACTATACTCAGGAAAAAACTCCTACAAAATACATTTCCATCTCAGACCTGAAACTCTGTGCTAGCAAAATTATCTAAGCTGTTCCAATGAGTACCACTTCTCAAACAGTGACAGGTTTGAGGTTGAGAAAGAACACGAGGCATCATAATCAAAATGAACTGATTATAACATACTATCAGTTCGTGCAGGTAGCCTCATCCATAAAACTGACCTTCTGTGAAACCCACACATTATTAGAGACAGGATCAGCAAGCAATAAGCAATAATTTTCTTCTTTATGGAATGAGAAGTAAGGTGCATGAGGCAGAGCAGCAGTAAGACCATTTCCAAGACATTGCACAAAACAATCTCAAAGCTTCTTTGATATTGCCCTTTCTACAATGTCCCTCTATAAGAGTGTTGTAAGTCACAATATCAGGAACAAAACCATTTTCAAGCATCTGGTCAAAAAAAAAAAATCGGTGGCCTTCTGAATTTCTCCATTTTTGCTGAGAGAGTGGATCATTATATTCAAAGTATAGCTGCTGGGAGGGATTTTAAATTGAACCATTTCTCCATAAAATTTCCAAGCCTGCTCCGAGCAATTCAATTTGAGTAACCCTGAAAGTATCTTATTGCATGATTGAACATTTGGAAAATACCCATGAGTTTTCAGTTGATGAAATGCAGCAATTGCTTCTTTCACCTTCCCAGATGACAAGAGGCTTTTGTAAAGAAAATCAAATATCAGAGGAGCAGAATCCCAACCTTTGAATGCATTCAACAACGATTTTGCCACCTCAGACACTGAAGCACTATTATTTTCAGTCAGACGATGTATGTATGGCTCTACATCATATAGCCTACCGGCTTGAACCAGGGTTTCGACGATCGCCAAATATGACCCAATCGAATGCTCAGGCCCCTTTTCCTTGTGGAGGTCTATCACCGCCTCTATCACCGCTATACCTCTTGTCAACATATACATGCTTTATAAAGTCCCGAAGCCTATCAACCTTGCTGCTGTCTGGGAGTTGATGACGTGGATCGAAGTTTTTTTTTAAATATATTTCTTTTGCTTTCTGATTGCCACCTGTAATTGACCCACAATGCATGTCTGCATAAGGCTCATCCCCGGTGAGGAGTTCCCACATGACTATTCCGAATGAATAAACATCAATTTTATCAGTTACCATGCCGCTTTTCCCACTAAGAAGCTCTGGTGCCATCCATGGCAATGTTCCTCGTACATATAGTCCCAAATTCTCCGAGATGAAGGACCAATATAGCCTGTGTAGCGTTCTGGATTTAGTTGAAGATTTACGTAAGTCATTTCAGACCAATCTTAGCAACAACTTGTCTCTTATACTTCTCAGTGGCAAAATGTGCAATTTCATGACAGTCAACACAAAGCAAAACAATATCATGTGACCCGTGACTCTTTAAATGTTCTGGAAAATGCATCCTATAGCAAGACGGAATGATCCTGTACCATAAATAATGATTGCTCTCTCCGCAACCAACACACATGTTCTTTTTGCTTTGAATGTAGAATATTGTCAGTCTCGTCATCATAGGTCCAGGGGTTGTTTATTTCCATCCAACCCGTAAATGCCTTACTATCTAGAGTACGATCAACTATAGCCTGTGGCTTGCCCTCTTGACATATTGGGTCATCACTGGACAGCTGAATATTTGGTCTCTTGAATGATTCAGGAAACTCAGGAGCAGGACATTCGCACACACTACAATCTCAGTCTAAAAACAAAGCCATAAACATCCCAACTTTTGACCAATTTTAAAAATTGATGCCCAGAATTTAAAATTTTTCCTGAAGTGATAACACCAAGCACAAACAAAGAACAAAGAATCGAAATCACAAGACTTTCAACAAACACCATTACTCAATCCCCATGGTTCCTAGTGCTTCCAAAGGAAAGCTCAACCTGAGCCTTCTTCAAAATTTCATGGAAGTCTCTTGCCATGCAATCCCCTGCATCATATTGACATAAACACATAACCCTTAGTGCATAAAGAGGCATAACAATACAATAGTTACCTTACCTTGTTGTGCCAAGCACGTTGCTTGCAACTGAACACATCCAAGTTGTCTCTCAAGGGACTCCAATCCTTTGACGGATCCAACCATAACTGGAAACTAGTTGATGTACCTGTCAAATACATGTCCATGAATATAGCACATACCCACATAATGTCAAATGAAATCAAGGTTAAGAATACTTCTGGTATGCAAGGCACTCATTCATTTGGAATCAGGGTTTCCAAACATAGCCAAAGGAATTCTTCCCAAATCCTTTCTTTTACCTTTTTAGCTTGTTGCAATTGAGGCTTACTATGTACTCTGACATCACCCAACTGCTAGTTATATAAATACATCAACTGTTACCTTGTCACACTAATACCAAGCATGTTTCCTGCAACTATTTACACATGTCAACCACATGTTCCAAATATCAATAAAATCATATCTATCAATTTGAAATCCACCTTTACAAAGACTAACAATCATGTCATACTTCAACAATCAACTCACAGTCATCAGTGATAATGCATAATGCTACAACTATCACCTACTACACTCAAGTACATGTAAGTTATCTCAACACGTATGTATTAGTACAACCATCTTAAAACAAGATCATTTTTGCAAGAAATCTTTTAGACGCATACTCATATATTACAAGTAATCAAGCATTCAAACAACATATAGATGGCATAATAGACACCAAACACTCAAACACCAAATAAATGACATAGTCAAACATTCAAACACCAAATAGAAGACATAAGAAAAACCATACCTTAATGTATCTCAGGAGAGGCTACCTTGTCTGCACAATCAATCTAGATTAGCACAATATAACTTCACAACATTTCAACTCAAACATAAATAAAGTCATGATATCCATAATAGTCACTAGCTAACATGTTCACATCATAAACTCATAAACAATTATCATTCATACATAATAATAACATTTGCACAGTCAATCTAGATTAGTATGACATAATATTGTGAAAATTTGGCTAACCTCAAATCTCATTGCAACAACTGATGTTATTTCTTCTATTTGTTAATTTAATTAAACAAATTATTTGTTGTGTGCTACGGAAAATATCAAAACAAATACACTGCAACCTTCACAAAATAAATACTGTGGAAGAAATAAAAATGTTGGAAGAATAGATACGCACACACACAAATACACAGTTATTTTGGGACTAAGTCCTCGGAAAAACCCAACTCGGGAAAATCGATGCAACAACTAAAGGTTTTAATATTATGCAGTAGTAAATATGAGTACAAGACTATGGATGCGCAAATCTAGCAACCCATACATAGAAATGACTGACAAAAAATCTAGTGAGAAAAATCTCACTCCCACAGACTATCTAACATTGACATTGGCTCAAGTTGAGCTGCCCTTTGCTTCCTCTACATAGTCACTCTATCATCCTACATAGTACTGCATCCCACAACTCGGAATTGGTTTCCCTCTCGCTATCTGATCAGTTGATGTTTGAAAGATGGATCCTCCTGGCCTCCGGACTCTCTTTCCAGCTTCTGGCACTGAATAACTGCTTCTCCCTAGAAAAATACAGAATCCCCTCTGAAGCACTGCGCTGCCTCTATGTGGCACTCACTTCCTCTCTACAGTGCACTCACTGAAACTGGAAAAAATTCCTCTGACCTTACTATCTCTATGCCTCTCTCACTACTTTGAGCTCACTAGCTCTCTCTCTGACAACTCAACGTTGTTACACAGGAAATCAATCTACCAGTGAAATCAAACTGTTGGTGTGTGTTATCCAAGCCCCATCGGTTTTCTTCTTATAATATCTCGTTGAGACGTCAATGACCGTGATTAAAACTTAATCGATAGTTAAGATTAACTAGAACTCTATCCAAGTCTTTTTATAAAAGATTCTCACCATGACTTGTTTAATACCCTTTAATTAATTATATTCCCTAAGTTTAGATTAAGGAAACATTCAAAGACTGATTAATTATTTTAATTAATTCGTCTCCATGCGGAATTTCCATAAACGATTTTTGGGTTTTTGAGATATCATGTATTCGAGCCTCTCCACCAAATTTCGTGGCTAAACACATCCGATGCTACAAAAACTAACATTCCTTCTTAGCGAGGAATGTGTTCTAGCGTTGCAACCCATTGAAGCAACACCTTGTCTCTACACCACCTCTTGTCACGTTGTTGATGTCTGGATGTTGCTTCGCACCAACTGTTGTGCAACTTTGATATACGCTACATCTCTTCTACTACTGGCCCTGCTAAACTATTGCCAACATTGCATCTACATTGCAAATCCCTCTCCATCTATTGTTGTTGTAACTGTAACAACTGCAACTGAAAAGCATCCAAAATAATGAATCAATTGTGATCAATATCATGCATCTGTCTATTGAGTCTCTCGTTGTTGCTATTCTCTGCACTGTCACTAAAGCCTCTACGCTGCTGCTGACTCTGCTATGTGCCAACTGCACTGCTTCCAACTCTGCATTGCGCTGCCCAGTATTTGACTGTTATTAGCCACTACATCTGTCACTCTAGCATCTAACTGCACCATCTACGACTGATCCATCCTGCTACTGCATGTTATGGGCTCTTGTAGAAAGGTATTGATTCATGAGGTGGACCTCCTCAATAATCTTGCCCATCTTATAGCTCTCTGGGGCTACAAAACCAAATCAGTCCACCTCACTCCTCGAGGTATATTGCTAATCATGGCAAACTCTTCCTCTAATCTAGAGGACAACATGTCAATCTCTGCATGAGTTGTTGTCTGGTCCTACTTATCCTCCTTGTCCTTCTTCTTGAGAGGATACTGGGTGTTGTAGTGGCCAAGTTCACCACATCTGAAGCATTTTACCTTGGAAAGGTACTTCTTCCTCTTGCGCTACTCTTGCTTCCCCCTTGATGTGAGGGCCACATTCTCCTCTTCATTCACTTGCTTCATCCCACTGCTGCTGCTGGTGCCACTGATGGTTCTCTTCACCAAATCTCACCTCATCTCCTCTTGCTGTAGATCAACCCACATTTGATCCCAATCTGACAACTTGTCTCTGCCCAAAATACTTTGGACGAAGACCTGGTAGTCTTCGGAAACGTTGTTTAGAGCTAACCGCACCAATTCTGTAAGTTGGGGGGCTGACCCTACTGCAGATAGCTAGTCTCGGACATCTTGAATCCTAGTGAGAAAGGGGTCTATGCGCTCCCCTTTCTACATCCTTGTACATCTCAACTTCTCCTCATGATACATTTTCCGCTTTTCCGGAAGATCCCTGGTATAGCATAGCAAGAGCTTCACACATATGCATGGCTTTGCCCACTATGTGAGACACCACGCGATCTCAAACCCCATCAAGAATCAACCTATTTACTTTTTCCATCTCCTTCTTGTAGGTCTTCATCTAATCTGCATATGTGGGTATAGCTACCAGGTTATTGATGTAGGCTTTGAGCTTGTATTCATCTAGAAGATAGGAAATTATTGCCTTCTAGATCACATAGTTGGAGGCTCCGTCCAACTGATCTTGATCTCTTAACCCCATTGATGCCATCTTTGCAAAAAATTGAACTCCTTCTCTTTTCCTTTTCGTAGTTGCTGACTGGCTCTACACACTCCCTCTTGGAGTGGGAAAATCTACTCACAACTACTGCTCCTCTATAGTGAAAAATCAAACTTTTGGACTAGAAGTTCCCTGAGGAAAGAATTCCATCAATGTTTACTCTTCCTTCTTCCTGACGCTATTCTCCACTAGCAAATTGCTGCAAAATAACTACGTCCTAGCTGAAGATCTGCTCTGTAAGGAAAATACTTCTTCTCCCTCTGCCTATGGTAATCTTTGATCAGGAAAATTTATTCTCTGTCAACTCTCTCAGAGAATTAATCTTTTCCTTAAAAATTGACCCTTCTGGCCAAAAGGATTGTGTTTCCTTTGAGGATTTCGAGCTGCTGCCTATGCAGAGCTATGAAATCCCTCTTACCTTCTCCTACTGAGCTCTCCATCTTACAAGTTGTGCTTCGATACCATGTGAAAATTTGGCTAACCTTGAATCCTATTACAAAAATTGATGTTATTTCTTTTATTTGTTAATTTAATTAAACAAATTATTTGTTGTGTGCTACGACAAATATCGAAACGAATATACTACAACCTTCACAAAATAAATACTACGGAAGAAATAAAAATGTTGGAAGAATAAATGCACACACACAAAAATACACAATTAATTTTTGGACTAAGTCCCTGGAAAAACCCAACTCGGTAAAAACGGTGCAGGAGCTAAGGGTTTTAATATTATGCAGTAGGAAATATGAGTACAAGACTATGGATGCTCAAATATAGAAATCTATATAGAGAAATGACTGACAATAAATTTAGTGAGAAAAATCTCACTTCCACAGGAGGTCTGACATTGTCCTTGGCTCAATTTGAGTTTCCCTTTGTTTCCTTTGCACACCATTGCATCAGCCTACACAGTAATGCATCCCACAACTCAGAACTGCTTTTCATCTCACTATCTGATCAATCGGTGTCTGGAAGATGGATCCTCCTAGCCTCTAGACTCTCTTTCTAGCTTCTAGCACTAAATCACTGCTTCTCCCCAGCAAAATACGGACTCCCCTCCAAAGCACTGCATTGCCTCTGCATGGCTCTACGTTGCCTCTCTGCAGTGCACTCACTAGAACTAGAAAACTTCCTCCGACCTTACTATCTCTGCCCCTCTCTCACTACTTTGAGTTCACTAGATCTCTCTTCGAAAACTTAGAGCTGCTACACAGGAAATCGATTTGCTAGTGAAATCTAACTGCCGGTGTATGTTCTCCAAGCCCCATCGAGTTTCTTCTTATAATCTCTTGTTGAGACATCAACGACCATGATTAAAGCTTAATCGATGGCTAAGATTAACTAGAACTCGATCCAATTATTTTTCTAGAAGATTCTCACCATGACTTAATTAATACCCTTTAATTAATCATATTCCCTAAGTTTAGACTTAGGAAACATTAAAAAAATGATTAATTATTTTAATTAAGTCGTCTCTAGGTGGAATTTCTAGAAACGATTTATGGTTTTGGAGATCTCATGTATTCTAGCCTCCACCAAATTTTGTGGCTAGAACACATCTGATGTTACAAAAACTAACAAATATCACAACATATTAACTCATACCTGAATGTCATAACCCTAATCATTTGCATAGACCAATCCAAATTAGTATGATACATATAACATCAAGATCTTAATGTAATAACCCTAATCATAAATTTACTAGCACATAAAAACAACAAGTTATATGTTAGGCTCATCAACAACATATAACCTAATCATCAAGTTATCTAACAACAATAACAATGCATACCACCACAAGTTACTGTCATTTTTTACTATTCAACACATGTGCATATGACTACACTAATCAACTAGCATGTATCATGAATGTAACCATGACATTAATAAAATGAAAAACATGCATATAACCCTAATGCATATAACAATCCTTAACCTACATACATGCATGCCCAACATACAACCTATAGGACGACATGCTCTTGCCTCGAGGTCCAATGTTGCAACTTCACTTTGATGATCTGTATCTCCTGCTCTATCTTTGCCAACACATTAGCATCATAACATACCAATATCATCATGATGACCTAATTGCATACAATGACCTAACAATGCATGTCTAACCTACCATACATGCATAACCATAACTATGATAATGCTTGCATATAGACATCGGCATGCATAACAATGCATATACACCCATACACTCATGATGACACATCCTACAACAACACCTTCAACCTTCACATGACGACATCACTATAACCATGATCAACACCATGCAAATGCAACAAGCACATGGACTACAAGCATAAGGAACACATATGCAACTGACATAAATGCATGACCAACACACCACCCATTCAGTCTGAGGAGTGAACCATGCTCTGATACCACTCTGTAATGCCCTCCTCCCACATCTACCCAAGTAACCGAACAACCAGGGTAAACATGTGACGATAGGCTACTATGATGGGATTCAACCTCCTATATGAATTTAAGGAAATGGAATTGACAAAAACACAACATACAAACCTTCCACAATAGCATGAGGACTCCCAGGAACCATCCCAACCTCTCAAGTAACCAACCCCTGGGCCCCGCTGAGTTTTTTGACCAAATAAATCCCGCATTGTCCCATGATATGGGCATGACTGCGTCTATATGACTTTGGACTCTCCCATAACATGCCATGTCAGCATCCAGGCACTATTTTTCTTAATGATGTGCTAGCGTCCCTGGGATTTGAGCCACTTTTTCAGGCCCAAAGCCCACGTCACTGCCCATAATTAAATGACACCTTCAGAATAGAAAGATAACAAGGGAATGATGATACAAATGCAATTACTTGAACAAGGGATTAATTGAGCCCCTACTAGCCATGGCAAGCATTTCGTCAAACACATCACAAATATGTAATCTATAGGTGTAAACAACATATTTAAGCATAGGGGTCTCGTAATTATCTAAGAATCACTAATAAGCATTGTTCCCTTATATCATTAGCTACATTATCATCTATTAGGTCATAGACACATTTTTCATTCATTTACAAATTAAAACATGAGGAGAGCCATACATCATCACTGTCATAATAAGTGCTTATAACCAACATAATAACAACAAAAAGATCAAGGATACATCAATTATAAGATCCACATATAAACTAGTACATTTACACATAAGATATCAAGGAAAGAACCTCTTATTAATAAATGCAAAATCCAACTCGGTATGGGACTACCACGTTCCACTTGACCATAGATTGGCAAAGCCAGATCTCTCTTCAACCAATCATCCATGTGTCATATTCCAAGCATGAATGTGGGACTCAAACCAAAATAACCAACCAGGGCATCTCGAGGCTAAATCACCTCACCCTCATCAGTAGAAACTAGGCTTTACCGTAATCCATCCTAGATCACTAGGCCAACATAATAAACATGTAATAACAAGATTTACCATGATCTCCACCAGATCACTAGGGAAAAACAAGCATGTATGCCACCGAATTTATCCACCTACACTGTGAGGAATTTTCCCGCCTCCTAGTCTCTCAGGCTTTACTGCAATTCATAATCTAATCCAAGGATCACTAGGCCCTAAACTGAGACACCACCCTCTAGGATTTACCGTATATCCCACCATTCACCGACAAGGATTCCTAGGCCTAATCAAGGGAAACCACCTCTAGGCTTTACTCTATATCCCACCATTCACCGGCAAGGATTCCTAGGCCCACCGATGCACACAATACCTGGATTTACTGCAACCCGCAGTCCAACTCAGGGGTTACTAGACCAATGTCTTTATTGTAATCCATAGTTCAATTTAGGGATCACTAGGCCATGTGTTATTCCTTTCAGATATCCACCTCACTCAGCTTTGAATATGTTCGATAATCTTGCTCAACCAAAACATGAGAACCCCATTTCACCATGGCTATCCGGAAATGGCAAGGCTAGGCTAAAAACACTATCACACCTGGAAAAGACATGCCATAACAACAAAGAACCACATGCAATACATGCATTCCAAATTTAGCAAGGAAATCACACATGCAAATTGATACCTGCAAAGAATCCTATTGTAGTTGCTTAATCCCGCTCTTCCTTGCTTGCCCCTTCCTTCCTCTTGCCTTATTTGTCTTTCTTGACCCAATGTTGAGAAAAATCTTGCCAACCGATCCTCAGAAGCCCTTTTATCAATGAGGCCTCTATTTTCATCATTTTCCATTATTTTCCTTCATTTTCCTCCTCACATGCAACTTGTTACCTTTCACATTCCTTTTCTCATAATTTCCATTATTTTCATAAATAAATCTACCAAAAATGCCATTTTTCCTTTCCAAAATCTTTTCCATTGCCTTTGCCAATTTCCTTTAGCCATAATAACTGAAATGAACACCCACAATAGGATGTCTTGCCCACCGTTCAGCTTGGAATAAGTGTTCCATCAACCGTGGTCTTATATTTTTTACGTGGATTAGTAACCAGGGTTGTTACAGATCTTTACTCTGATTTTCATCTAGAGTAGTTATATTTAGATTTAACGGCTTCTGGCCCAAATCAGATGACCTTCATCAGTGGATTTTCTCCATCTGAACTAAAATTGTGATATTCATTTATATTCCAAGGGATTTCTTGTGTAAAAATTTGATACATCAAAAGATTTGGGTTATGCTTTAAAAGAGGGACCATGGTTCTGGGGTAGTGCAGGTCTTTTTATGACTCCATGGTTTATGGGTTTCGATGTTAATTGCATAGTCGTATCCAAAATTCCAATGTGGATCAGATTACATAATCTCCCTCTGCACTTTTGGCATCAAAAAGCTTTCGAAGGGATCAACAATGCTTTAGGATAATTTTTAAAGATGGATTCAAATAGAGTCACAAAAGGAATCTTTATTTTTGTCGGGATATGCACTTAGGTAGACCTTAGTAAAGGTTTATCCAATCGTATCATTTTGCTTCATAATAACATTCATTGGACTCAACCTCTAGATTTTGAAAATACAACATTTAGATGTCGCATTTGTCCTCAAACTGGACACTTACAAAATTCGTGTCCTTGGGAAAAAAAAGAGCCCAAAAGAAAAAAGAGATAGGTCCAAAAGCCAAAAAGTTGGTAGTTCTCAGATCAACATGTTTCCAAAGAAGAGGAGGAAGAAAATACAGAAAATATCCTCGAACAAAAATCCTAGGAAGTTTTAGTGGAAAGGGGGGTTGAGCATGTAGGATCTATGGTTACAAGCTCGGCCACAAACCTAATGCCTACAATTCACCAGTAGCAGAATGAGAAGACTCCCCTGAAAGAGAGGCAAGTGGCACACAAATAATTCATGCTTAAGGGGTTCGAACTCTGATAAAGAAATACTTGTAAATGTGGAAGAAACAAATGGTTATTATATCTACCACTCCTAACTATGGTGGTTGGTGAAAAGTGGAAAAAAAAGAAGGGCAGAAAAAGGTAGCTTAGTGTTTTCATACTAAGCTCCCAATTGTTTTTCCTCTTTTTCTTTCTTTAGTTCTATTTTTTTGAGCACCAGGCAATGACTAGTATGATCCAATGTTATTTAACATCTACAAAATTTAATTTTGTTCTTTAGAATAAAAATTAGCAATATTTCTTTAGGGAATATATATATAATATATATATATATATATATATATATATATATATATATATATATATATATAATATATAACAAACTCTTTTATTAATGAATATATAAAAATAAAAAACAAAATATTTTATAATAATAATTTGAATTAAAATTAACCAATAAACATGTATAAGTGAGTGTGTTTTAAAAGTTAATTAGATCTCCAAGACATGCTCGACACCACGGGCAATGAAGGATATTATATTATAGATGGGGAGGAGTACAGATCATCTAACCTCCCATTACATAACATGTAAGGTGAGAGGATTTGTTATGTGTGTGAGCTTTCATTCATCCTCCCTGGGAAGTTGTGTTGGTAAGGTAAGGCGATTAATGGAAAATTTTGGGGATGTTGTAGGTTATATTAGGTTGGCAGTGTGGTGGTTGGTAGACTTTGATCTGAGAAGTTGCAGTTTTGCTGGGCCCTTCAGCCCTTGAGTAGTCTTGGAGTGGTGGAGAAAATGATGCCACTACTTCCTCCATTTTGAACGGACAACAAAAACTTCAAGTTTTAATGCATGTTCCCAGTTCGTCACCTCCGTTAGTGGGTAGGGTGCAATTTGCAGGTAAGGTGGCCGGACTTCGTGTCCATTCTTGCGGTGCTTGGTAGATTTTTCTTTAAGTGTTTTCTATGGTTGGGGTTGTGCCTGGGTCTTTTGTACGTAGTGAGTGTTTTGGT
Source organism: Pinus taeda (assembly GCA_000404065.3). NCBI lineage: Eukaryota > Viridiplantae > Streptophyta > Pinopsida > Pinales > Pinaceae > Pinus > Pinus taeda. The sequence continues at coordinate 66,978 of APFE031581716.1, forward strand.
CATCTTCCTCTCTCTGGTTTTATCACGGCCCTATAAGACACTTGCATGTTGGGGGTATAATCTCCTAGGCCTTAGGGAGGATAACTGCTAGAAACGAAGGTAGTGGGGCCTTGGGTTGGATTGTTTTAAGTGTGGACAAAATCATAGCTAGGAGTTTTCCAAATTGGGTGACTATCATTTGGTCTTGGAGGTCGTTGGGGAGGGGGGGGGTCTGGTGGTGTTTGCTCTAGATTTTAATTGGCTCTAGTTAGGCTCTTGGGGTATTGCACTCTGGGGCAAAGTTAGTTGGCCTGCAACTCTGCTTCCAGGTGTTTCCCCTGACAACGAAGAGAAAGAGGCGTTGGTTTGGTTGGCGCGAAATTCAGTTGTGGTCGAGGTTGTCTCTCCTGGATAGCGTGTGGTGGTTGACAGTTCCGAAGTGGAGGCTCTTGTTGGTTGATTCGGGGTTGGTTTCAAGCTTCTTTGGCTCATGGTTTGTCGGGAGGTTGTGAGGAACGTTATAGGTCTCGTCATGGGGGTGTTCTCTTGGGCATTCACCATGTGCCCTATACCATGATTTTCTTGCTCCCAGCCCTCGCGAATGGTCGACTCAACCAATGGAGGTGGTTTGGGAAGCGATTTGGAGGTGGCGCAGGGGGATATGGTTGTTGCAAGATCCAAGTTGGGGGGTGGGATGTCGCTAGTGGTGCGGTCAGGGCGTTATCTGGAGCTCGAGGCGGCAAAGGAGGTGCAAATTCCATGCGAGGTGGATGTGCAACTATTGATGGTAAGAAGGGAAGTGTCATGGAGCAGGCGTGCAAGGTTGAAGTAGCAGGCAGGGGAGCACAAGTCTTCCACAATGTTCAACTACTAGCAGACATATCTACTTTGCTGCTCAACGCGACCTGCTCTAGTCACTTTTGGATAGTCTAGAAGCATATGACAGGACCATAAAGGAATAGCATCTTGCCGTCATTGCCACGCTCAACTAGACACATTATTTTCAATGCCATGTCAGAGAAACGATAGTGGTGGTTTGGCGAGGGAAATTTTTTCCAACAGAGAATGTCAAGAAGCTGGAAACATGGTTGGCTCACTTTGAGAAACATGTTAATCGTTCATACCACCCCCCTCCGCCTCGAGGGATTGGGCCGGATAATCTAGCGTCAATTATTTTTCATGATTAAGTATGGTCACAGGCGTCCTTTTGGTTATATTTGCCTTTTGGTGCTTTTGGTGCTTTTGGCATGTCAGGTTTTGAACTTCTAATCTGCTTCTCCTTCTATTTTTTGTAATATGGTGATAACATTGGTCAACAAACCCAGTCGGGGTGAGACCATTGCATTTTGATATCTATGTACTCTGTTTTTTTATTAATGAATAGATCCCCGACTTACAAAAAAAAAAAAAATTAGGAAGGATAAATTCAAATTATAGACAAAAATGTGCTTTACAAATAGTCTAATTAATTATTATTTTCATTTGTTTTTCTCTTTTTAACTATTTGAGAGAAATCTTATTTATTTATATATATGTGATAAATAATTAATAAAATTATAATTATTTTATGTTACCAACCACTTTTAGATGTATTTGATTATTATTATTTTATTGTAATAATGATTTTATTGTTATTGTTATTTATATATTTGTAATAAAAAAATTATTGATTTAAAAGTTAGTTAAATAATATTATTTGTGTTGAGAGACACTCATTATGGAAGAGATGTTGTAATGTAATGTTATGCTATGTTGTCTAGACATTTTGACTTGGTCGAATAAAAACAAAAACAAAATTAAATAAAATTAAAAATTTTGACAACTCGTGGTTTAACCCATGGTATTCTTTTAGTGTGAAACCTGAGGAAAATTTTGCACCTCTAGATATTTAATCCCTCTAGGTGTTTGATAAATATGAAGTTAATATGGAGCTAGGTTGGTTTAAAATAAAGTGATAATTTACTTTATTTTATGATTTTTTTAAATATTGGTAATGTGGATATTATGAGATAAGTGTTTTGATGCCTATCAATGTTTACCAACATTTTTTTTATGGAAGTAAACTTTGTATTGAGTTTGAAATTTATAATTGAAATTCAACATAGTAACATTCTCTCATTTTAGATGTTTTTGTCATCAATTGGATGGGGTTCTCATACACCAAATTTATAATGAAAATAATCTAACAAATACCTTCATACTCAATCTCATTATCACCCCAAATTTTTAATAAAAATATTTCACTCATCTCACTATGGCCCAGTCCAAAAATTTATCATTTTAAAAACTAATTATTCAAATTTTCAAATATCTACCTTTGCAATTTAGTCATGATCCAAACTAAAACGTTATTTTGGAATTTAAAAGCTTGAATTTTTTATTTTCTACCTCACTTTTTCAGGAAAAGGAAAACCCCAAGGAAAAAACATTTTTTGAATTCTAGTATATAATTATTCTTTGTTTTAAGTTAATAAAACTTTCCCATCTACTCATCATGGTAACTATGTCATCCATCCCCTTGTTTTCATTTTCTCTTCCCTCCCTTGTTTTCATTTCTCCAACCCTTATGTGGAAGGTCTACTTTGGGCAAGTCAGATTAAAAAAAAAAAAAAACCATAGATATAAAAACACTTAAAGCACAACAAACCTTCAAACATTGTTGTGCCAAAATCACAAACCCAATACTTAACCATCTTTAAATTGTCATTCCTCCATTGTTTTCATTTCCCCATCCAAAACTTGCCTACTAAATCAGATTTAAAAATTTTCAATCATGAAGACAAAAACTTGTTTTAAACTTACAAAACTTTTAAACGTTATTACAAACTTGTCATAAACAAACCGAACACCAAATTCCAAATTATACATGAAATAAAATAATAAATTTCCCGTTTAATATTATTTAGTGGATAATTGACATTCATATATTTACTAATTGAAAAAAAATAATTAATAAAATAAACTAAAATCACCTACCATCCATGGTAATTCCTACTGTTAGAAAATGTAAAATGGAAGCTATTATATCTTATTTTCTTTGACCATGATTCTTTCTTGTGAATCTTTTTTTATCTTCTTCAAAAGAGGACACAAATATAGGCTCTTAGCCAAGGAAAATCCCCTCCAAGGGAAAACCCAAAAACTATTCTCTTCTTAGAATCTGCTTCAAATGAGATACAAAGACCAAATCCCTAGACCAAGTCCTTCTCCCAGTACCAAGTCAGCCCTAAAAACGTCATTTGATGCCTCAAAACGCTCTCGGAAGGTTTCAGATCCCGTTTTGCCAAAATGGGTCCTGCCAGTAAAATGGTCCCATGAGCTTATTCCTCCACTTTTTCCACTATGAATTCATCGAGATGGATGAAAAACAATATAATGATCCAATTTGTATCACTACATGACTCCCTCTTCCCTTCACATCTCTTGCATCAAGCCTACTTCTTTTCAAGGTATCATGGAACCATCTCCACTCTTTGTTATTATGACAAGATCGAAGTCATTTTTCTTGCTCATCACTTTCCTCTTCAACATGAAGACATTGCATTAAGCCTTACCAATATTCAATATGATCATGGCTTCGTCATAAAAGTGATCTTCCTTGACCTTCAGGTTATCTTTTTGTATAATTACCCTTTCAATCCCAAGATAGACTCATCTTGATTTCATAGTTGCCAAGTACTATATATTTGAGTTTTCCTCAACATTCCTTCCATACATTTGAACTTGCCTCAACTATCATCATGCATTCCTACAACATCCTTTTCCAGGTAGCAAAAAATAAGATGTTAACCAGATAACCAAACCAAAAATGAAATAGACTTACCTCACCATGGTGACCTTCTCATTCCATCAACATCCTCATCGACCATCTCCAATTGAATTTTCCTTCTTGCATCGGAGTGCCCAAGGATCAATCTTGATTACCAAGTTACAACTTTTCTTTCAGATATTATATTAGATGCTAACCAATATCAAATACATATTCTAAAGAAAGTTCTTAAGTAGGTCAAGTTCTATTCTTTTTTAGCATCATAAATACTTAAGCATGTCTTTCTAACCAACTTTATTCCACAAGATTCTCATACACATGAATATTATCCAAAGTTTTCTTTACAACATGCATTCCCATCCAATCATCTAGCTATCCATATATATCACAAAAAGTTTGTATCCTGGCCTATTGCAACCCTTTGTCCCTTTTTACCAGCATGTTTCCACATTACATATAATACATACTAGCTCTGTCGAGATGCTTTACCCAAGGACTTTCCAAGATGATGGTCCTTCTCGGATCATAGTGATCCATTTTAAGCAAGATGGCACCCTCTAACATAATGCTAGATAATAATTGGATGAACAATATGTAAAATGAAAACTATTATATCTTATTTTCTTTAACCTTGATGTTTTCTTGTGAATCTTTAGTTATATTCTTTGTGTTTTTTAATTGGATATTTTCATCAAACAATATCAAGAAAGAACAACAACGAAAGAGGAGACATATATAGGTTCTTAACCAGGGCAAAACCCCTCTAAGGGGAAAACCTGGAAACTCTTCTCTTCTTAAAACCTGCTTCAAATGAGATAGAAAGACCTAATCCCTAAACCAAGTCCTTCTCCCAGTACCAAGGCAACCCTACCTAAAGTCTTTTCTTGAGCACAAAACTGCTACACATTGCAACTTTGATATGTCAGTTACAATACTGCTACTCGACCTGTAACTTTGACTTGCAACTTCAACCTGCAATTTCGACCTACAATTTCAGCCCTACGGCTTTTGAAGAAACCCTAATGCAACCTCCTTTTGGGACCTTGCAAGAGAAAAACAACTCTTCCTAAGGTCAATGAGGTCTAGACAGAGTTTCCTTCTCCCCAACTACAAGTTTCTGCACTTTCTTCTATTGCAACTCAACCCTGCAATTTTGACCTCTTCCTGCAACCCATAAACCCTATATTTTCGCATGTGTGAGAAAGATTGAGCCAAAAAAAAAATTGTCCTTCTTCCTTCTTGTTTACCTTCACTCTCCTTCTTGCAACTACCCAACTATAGATCAAACTCTTTCTTGAAGAATGAACTTGTGAGTGAGTGTGTCTCCAAATGAAGTCAACCTGCTCTTTATATAGCCTTCTCAAGGGGTCAAATTCCATTCTTTAGGCCGACTTGATGATCCCAAGGCCAACTTGTACTCTTGGAGATTCCATGACTTTCTAGACTAAAAAACATTTCTTTTATAATTACAAATTGCCTGGAAGGGTTTTATAAATATGATGTTGACTCTTTTGACTCATGACAATCAATACTAAGACCTAACAAACCCTAGAAGTGCGAAGAACATGCTTTTACCTAAAAGATCATCAATAATGAACATGAAGCCCATGCTTTAATAATATGATTTTTTTTCTTTTTCTTTTTCTTGTTTGTTACATAGGATACATATTGAAATGAGTACATAAATTATGAAGACCGAAACTAGTTATATTTCTCAACAACTATCCTAATAAAACTTTAATAAAATTAAATTTAAAAAAAGTATTTAAAAAAGATGTGTATAAAGATTGATACTAGGATATTTATGAAATTCCTAATTATATTTTTAAATTAAATTATATAAAAGAAAATAAATCTTCATGTAAAAATTGATATCACTTCATTTCACCAAATCCTATCTTTATATTTTTTTAATTTCAATACATATATAAATAATTCGAAAATATAAATATATGAGATTGAATATCTTAAGATATTCACCAAAGTTCTTGTTTTACAATTTAATTAAATATATTAAATATATTCTATAATATTTAAAGATAAATTAATCACCAACTAGCTTGCTAGATTTAGTGTATAATAAAACAAAATAAATTAATAAATAAAAATAAAGCTTTCTTAAAATTAAATAATTAGGTAAAATCCACAATTTATACTTTTTTTTTCTTTCAAAACTAATATTCCCCAAATTTGTATTTTAACAATTAATAAAAATTAAAATAATAATAATTTGTAATATGATGGGTAATTAAATCTAGTAAAAATTATTTCTATATTAAAAATAAAAACAATAATCATCCAACCAACTGGCCATATCAGATCTAGTGTAATAAATAAAATAAATTAAAACTTTAAAAAGGAAAATAAATTATTTCTTAAAAATTATAAATTTTTAGGATTCAACCAAAATCCACAATCATACTTTTTAAAAAAAATGATACACATCAGGATACTCCACCAAATTGAATTTAAGCTTTTGATTTGAGATGCTTGAAAATCATTAGTTATGAGAACACGGATGTATCCCATAGATAACCATTAACACTTTCCAATGTGTCAGACAACTCACTCATATTATACTAAAAATCCATTTTACTTCCTCCTTGGTCATTTAATTAGTTACTTTAATCACATTTCTCAAACCCTCCCCTTAATCATGTAATCAAATGTCTTTTTCGTTTACCCAGTTAATCACAATTCTCAGAGCCACTGTTTTAATCATGAAATCAAATGCCTTGTTGATATCCACAAAAGAAACTTGATCAACAATAAATTATCTAGTTGAAGCTTTTGCAAAGAAACAAGGAATGGACAATTAAGAATTTAGTTACTTTCAAAAATCAAGCAAGGATATATTAAAAGCCTAAATTGCATCTGGCAGCTAGAGATTGGTGTTGTCACCAAATATCTATCTATAATCAATGTTTGGTAGAGGAATTTGTTAAGGAAATTAATAGAACAAATGAATGCATCATTGAACAAGGGAGCCACTGCCGTGGCGGTAGTCCCTGCTGGGGTCTGCTACAACAACACAATACAAACAACTTGACCTCGTGAATTTTGTAGCCGATGGGCACACTCAATTGATTTCTGAAAATTTGTCTCATATCATTTATGGAATACTTAGAAATGTAAGTATAATGCTTTCTTGACCATTGTAAAGCCGTTATATCAATATTCATAATAATAATAATTTGTCAATAACTTTTATATACAACCTGCTCGGTCAATGAATTCATAACTTTTATAATTTTTCTATTTTAATTAATTGTGATTACAATTTAATTAGTTATAGTATACTTAAAAAAGCATTTACACGCTCAACATAAGTTTTCTATAAATTAATTAGATATGGTATAGCTTCCTTAAACCCTCAATATTCTTAATGTTATTTCTACATTTTAATTAGTTGTGGTATAACTTAAGTAAGCCTTTCACACCCAAAATACAATTTATTCCATAAATCAATGATATAGCTTCTATAAGCTCTTTATTCTTTATTCAATGTGGTTAATTTAGTTAAATATATAATAAGATATCTTCCTAGTTATACTCACAATAACTAGTGATTGTTTCATCTCTATAGCTTGTAGATATTTGAACTTATGGTTCCCCATTCATATCTTTGGTAACAATTATTTATATTTTACCTAAGTTTATTAGTTATCTATAATTTCTCCAAAACTTTTAAATTTATATTGTATAGTTTACTTTATAATAATAAAGTTATTATAAATTTCTTTAATATATGGTTTTGGAATAAAAACTTATTTTTTCCTTTCATTTAATAAAAAAACGTGGATTTCAGGAAAAACACGATAAAACCGCGTGATTTTGTTCCAAATACCGCCGTTGGATTGGACCGAAAAGAATAGCTAGCCCAGGTAAAAGCGGAGTTTGTTGTAATTTTTCAGACCAGTAACTAAGATTTTTAGGGTAGAAATTCTAGATTTTAGAGAAGGGTAGTGATTTTTCAAATATTTTTTTAATCATAACTTGGGGAATTGAAGTTAGGTATAGGCTTGATATCATGAACAAATTTGCCATTACATCAAAACTTATAAATGCTAGTAAATTTTCCAAATACCTAATTAGAAATTATTATTTAAATAGTTTTATCTTAACTTAGTTTTACAATTAAAAATATCAATTTTGTATCTAATCTTTAATTTACCCATTTTAATTTAATATTTTTCTATTAATAAAATTATTTCCATTTTAATTTAATTTAATATTTTCTATTAATAAATTATTTCTATTTTAATTAATTATGATTACATTTTAATTAGTTATAGTATACTTAAAAAAAAACATTTACACACTCAACATAAGTTTTCTATAAATTAATTATTCTCTAAATTAATTAGATATGGTATAGCTTCGTTAAGCCCTCAATATTCTTAAGGTTATTTCTGCATTTTAATTAATTATGGTATACCTTAAGTCCAAAATACAATTTATTCCATAAATCAATGATATAGCTTCTTTAAACCCTTTATTCTTTATTCAATGTGGTTACATTCATATTTTTGAAGTGGCCAAATTCAAGAGGAAGTCATGGCGGAAGCAAATATATTTGCAGATAATATATATTTTGCACATGCGGTCAATTGTATAATAGCTTCTTTAAACCCTTTATTCTTTATTCAATGTGGTTACATTCATATTTTTGAAGTGGCCAAATTCAAGAGGAATTCATGGCGGAAGCAAATATATTTGCAGATAATATATATTTTGCACATGCGGTCAATTGTATAATATTTGCCAAAGATGATTGCTATTGTTGGAGCTCCAGGTGAAATAGCTGTCAACTACGCTTCAACCAGTTGCAACTTAGATTGCAATAAGTGATAAATTTAATTATAATTGGAACTTAGAATTTAACAAGTGATTGCCATTATCACACACCCAGGCATCCAGCAACATGCAAAACACACCACCGTCTGCCAACCTGTTCACACAAGACATTAATAAAATTCTGTCGGCATGCACACATGAAAAAACACACCACAGCATGGGCCCCTCTGCTAACCACTTGTCCATACCAACATACTATCTTCATTACATGTTCACTGGGCTCAGTGACAATCGTGGAGAGAAAAAAACTGTTCTGGTCAGTATCTTCATTACATGTTCACTAGGCTCACTCACAATTGTGGAGAGAAAAAAACGGTTCTGATTTTTGTTTTGGGTTTTGTTGTTGGAATTTACAAAACATTATGCTCATATTTTTTTAAACTGTGATTTTTTAATTAATAGGCAATCAAAACAATAAATTTTATACGATTAAAAAAATGTTTAATACCAAACATTTTGTTGTCAAATTTTAATACTGTTAAACATTTTGTGGCGATCAAATTTTAATACAGCATCTATATTTAAATTGTCAAATTAGAAATTAAATTAATAGTATTTTGGTTTAGAAATTACATTAATAATATTTTGGTTTTTTTTTATTTGAAAATATAATTTAAACCAATTTATTATTAATTATATTTTTATAAAATTTAGAATTAAATGGAGAAATTAAATTGGAAAAAAGAATCGAAAATATCTCTAAAAACCTTCATTTGAATCAAAATAAAGATAAAATTCTGCGGTGTTAAATCCAAAAAAATAAAGATAAAATTCTGCGGTGTTAAATCCAAAAAAGCTCCAACCACCGAGAATTAAAAAGCTCAAGATGCAAACCTGTAAAGAGCTTCAGCTTTTCTCAACACACTCTTTTGGCAGTGAATATAAAGTGCCTTGTGAATACAGAAATATGACCATCATATACATTCATTGCAATATTTAAGAAATCTCTCTGAAATTAGAATCTGCCACTGATCTCTTTTAATATTCGAAAAAAATGCACAGAGAACTATGGTCATTTATAATATTTGAGAAAACTGTTAATAACGAGCAATATATAATATTCCCATAATTTTATAAAAATAGGCAATTTAACATATATAATTTATTGAAAATTTGTTATTTTAAGATTAATAATATATAAAAATAAATAAATAATAATTTAATATTAAATTACAGTCAAGTTCATATCAGATTGGTGTATAGAATTTTTTTGTGTATAGACAAAGGATCCACCTCCATATGCTTATTTTATTACTAAAATTTCCATATATATATATATATATATAAACCTTCCAAATAAATATAATTAAAATGAAAACAGTATTTTTTTCCCTTTCATATTCCATCAAAATGAAAACAAAAGAGTTTCCTCAAATTCAGCTCGTGTATTCTAAGCACATTGCATGCCAGAAAAGTAGCCATTCTTGCTGTCTGTAGACAATTAAAATCACTCATATGATGATGTGCAATATGTTCATGAATTTGTAACAATAGAACCTTCATATAATGCCTTGTAAAATACAGCGGATGGCCCTGCATGAGGAAGGCGTCTGTTTTAACCAGAAAAAGAATAACAGATGACATTTATTGAGAGTGATGACAAGAAAATATGGCCAGTAAAGTTATCTTATACAGCAGCTGACTCGAAGGATGAATCAGTAGCCTTGACCCATTTCTCTCATAGTAATTGCAGTATCATAAGTGGGCCTGAAACTAATCAGTAAATTGTTTAAATCCTTCTAAGAACTCTGCCCAATCTGATATGATATAAAGTTTATCATCTTACTTAAGTGTAAATTTAGAAAATATCTTGGATAGCAGTCTCATTGCCATCCATCACAAATTTTAATATTTCTAAAATAAAATAAGAAACACTTATAATACACCTATAATAGTTAGAAATATTGTTACTTATATACATTTAACCATAAAGCATTTTGAAAAATTCTATGACAATTGAATTGTGTAATCTTATCTATCAGATTTTTTATTTGAATAAAAAAAATTAAAACAAAACACTCACCAGCAAAAACTTCCAAAAAGATTTCATCAAAAACAACTAGATTGAAAGCGCGGCACCACCAATACGAAGATTGCTGCCACCTTGCACAGCCATTTCAAGATTTCCAGCTGCTAACAGAAACAAAATGAAAAATTACTTTGAAGTTTAAAAATGTTGGCGATAACTTGAATTGATTGAGATGAGTAAACAGTAAAATGTTGAAAAATATTTTTATAAAAATATTCACATTTCTGATTGAGATCTTTCTTTGCCCTTAAAATCTTTGATGGAAGAGTATTTTGGTTACCATGAAGAAAATAAAATCAAGATTTCAGTGGCTTGGCTTTGCTTACCCTCTGGTTTGTGTCGGAGTATGGGTAGAATATGCAGATGTAAATTGCTGTAAGAACAAATCCAGCTAAGTTAATAACCATCACTGAAATGCTGTTCGGATTGATGATGGGCAAACCGTAGACCATCCAGAGCAGGCAGCTGGCCATATTTAAAACGAGCGGGACGTATGATAACTGTCCCATGGATCTATCTCTGTACGCCTCCATTAATGAGCACCTGCAACAACAATATTCAAGCATACTGTCCAACAAAACGCCCAGAATTTGAATGAATCCCAAGTAAAAAAATTTGGGCGGCGGAATCTTACGCTGGAGCGAAGAATTTGGGCGGCGGAACCTTACGCTGGAGCGAAGAATAGCTACGGCAGAGGGTTACTTCTGGACTCCAGCAAAAAGAGGGTTACTTCTGGATTCCAACAAAAAAATTAGAAGAGCTTTTCCCTAAGGTAATGGGGTAGAGGAGGAGAGATCTATATTTAAAAGAGTCACGCGCTCAACGAGCGCAGGTGCATGCATGTTGCCACGAAGCGATGGGCTGTTACCTTGCCACCACGAAGCACATGTCACAATAAAACGTGTTGAAGTCTTGTAATATCAGAAAACATTGGTTAAATGGATTAATACGGCGTATAATCAATCCGTCCTTACAACATTGGTTAAATGGATTAAAAACATAATGTGAAAACCGAGTTAAGAAAACCACCATTTTAAAAACTTTGGGTAAAAGAACTTGTTAAAAACTCATTCACGAACTTTGCATAAAAAACTTGTTAAAAACTTATTTACGAACTTTGGATAAGAAAAGCGTTGCAGGTGTATTTTTCCCTCGATACGCGTGAAGTTTCCAATAAGAGGTAAAAAAGAAAACTTTGGATAAATTGTGTAGCAGGCTAAATTGATGTTCGAAAACTTTGGATAAAATTTGGGAAACATAAAAAATTTTGGTTATTAATTGGTTGTCAGCGAACGATCGATCGCTAATAGTCCCAGGCAGGGACTAATAAGATTGTTTTTGGGAAATGTTAGGGGTTTATATATATATATATAATGACTCACTCGAATTTTATAGGATAAAATGATTTATTTTAAAAATCATGCAAATTTTATAGAAGTTATATAAAATCATTAGAGATTTGAATATTTTTTTCAAAAATATGACCAAACATTTTATAGTTTGCATAATAAGAACTTGTAAGATTCACCAATGTTTCTAAACTTTTATGAAAAAAATTATCTTTAAAATTTTCCCTATTGATTGTTGGGACTTTACAATGATTTGGAATCAAGAGTGACTTTCTACATCTAACCTTAAACTTGATGTGGCTCTGCACTTTTCATGGAAATATTTATTTCAAAAGCTAAATATGGGCATATTAGTACAAGGGAAGGGAATGATGAGCTAGTGTGGGCCCGAGTGAATAGAAGACAAAGTTGGGTTATGTTTCCTTCCTAGAGAATAATCAAGAAAAACATTTCATGGTGATACAACAAAATATGTTAATCTAAAGCTCCACTAAAAAGTGTTTTACTTTTTTAGCTAATCCTTAAAAATTGGGTGTTAAGTTGGGTGTAAAGGAAAAAGAAGGGGATGCAAGGGTCCTAGTTTCTATGTCCTTTGTTATGGTGCAGGTGAAGACACATGTCTTTTATTTCTCAAGTTCCCTTTTACTACGCCTATTTGGACCCTTATTGAATCATAGGTAAATTTCCAAGGCTTATAAGTTAAACAAGATGTAGAGGATAGTTGTTAAGTTTATTTTGAGTGAAAAATCCTAAAAAATATTAGAGCTTTGCCACTTGTTGTGCCTTGGGTCACTGTGTGGCACATAATAGATGCCTTTTCAAGCATAAGCTCTCCTCTTAAACTCAAGTGGTATTTCAAGCAGTTTCTTTAGATAGTTTGCACAACAAAGCATTTAATCCCATAATCTTTTGCTCTTCAGTTGAACCAATTATTAATCAAGATAAACCTTTGGGCTTCTTTGACGGGGCCAATGATGAGGATGGTCTTCATTCTAGTCTAGGCATTTCCTTACATCTCGTTAACAAACACAATTTTGTTGGTAGATCCACACTGGGATAAATTATATGGGAGAATGTAAAGAACTTTTTTCTTTATTCAAAGCTTCCCTCTTATGGAATGTTCAATGCTTATAGGTGTTTGGGGATACTGAATTAGTTGCACATTATATGTAGGACAACACATAGATTTAGGCCTCATCCCCATTGTAGTACTTGAAAGAGATTGTAGCATTGATTTAGGATATATTGTTTTCATATGTCTTTAGAGAACATAATGATCTAGGGTGGATGCACTCTCCAAGGAGGTACTTCTTCTTCTAGACAACACATTTATTCTGGATGAATTTAGGAATGGCTCCTTCATCTCCAACCAAGATATCATATTTAATGCATTGTGAGTACTATTTTTGGTGGAGTTTATAAGCCTTAGGTCTAGTATTATGTAGTAAATGTGTCTAGTTTTGAGGTTCTTGTTAGTATAAGTTTTATCGGGATGTATATAAATTTATTATTAGTCTACAAATAGTTTAACAAAATATATGAAAGACTATTTCGTTGGGGACTTGAACAATGGACTTTGCCTTATAAATGCCTTCCTATGTACTTTCAATGTCATATTGAAATAGAGGTATGATTTTTTTCTTGGAAGACAGAAGGTTGTATCTAATTTTTATTTTTTGAGATTGAACTTACCTTTATAATGATAAAGTGGTTGTATGTTCCTCTTTATTGGTTTTAATTTCCTTTTGCTTCTTTTGTAAGTATTTACTCCTTTTCCTTTTCCCTTACCGCGAATTGATAATTCAGATGTAGATTTAATTAGAATTTCACTTTTTTGGTTTATTTGATTAAGCTTGCTTAAAATTATTGTTGTTGGTTACTTTTCTCTTCCACATTTTAGGTAATGAAAATCTTATTATTCTAGTAAAACTTCACCATTGTCAAGTATTTTTTGTCACAAATTCAAGAGAAGCTTGTATATAGGATCCAATTCAATAGTCCTTCATCTATCTACTTTGTAGACGTGTGCCCTTACTTCTCTCTAACCAATTTCTCAATACACTCAACTTCTTCTTCAATCAAGGTTGTAAATTTCCTATAATACATTTCCACTATTGCCATGGTATCCTCTTGTGTTTTTTTCATCTTCTAGTTATACCTATGTACACTCATATTTTTGCAAGAACTTAGTCCACCATGTCTAATACCCTTCTTACTACCTTCTTGCCACATCACAATGGCTTCTACCTTATTGTCCTCCATCTCCCGTGTCAATCCTCTTGGGAACATACCACCAAATTGACAAAAACTCAGATGATATGGTTTCTACTAACAAGCTACTCTAAACCAACATGTTGAATACTAAAGTCACTTCCTAGACCATTTAGATGATCTAAAAAAAATCTTCAAATCAAATCAATTGGAGCTTTTCATTCATAGCAATTCAATAAAACGTCCAAATATTTTTATATATATTTCAAACTAGAGACCAATTATATTTTTAATTCTCCATATGAGTGGGTTAATTCTAAAAAGAAATAAAAAAAATGCACTCAAGATGGAGGAGATAAGTTAACACTTTCTCAATCCTCTCTTGTACTTCTATTTGTTACTACATTATAATGTTATCTTGTCTTTTGAATACATATATAACCCCTCTCTTTTTTAACATCACATTAAAAAAATATTAAATATATTAATGAATAAGTAAAATTATTGTTTCATTTTTTTAATTTAATGGAAATTTTACATAAAATTATAATTTTATTATAAATATTTAATTTAAAAATTGAATTATTTTTAAGATATTCTATCTATAAAAAATTTCGAAATATAAATATAAATTATTATAAAATTTATTTATAAAACTAATATACTTTATCCCCATTGGGGTGGAAAACATTAATAATGAATTTCAAGATGGGGCATTGAAAGCCCTCAACGTGGCTCACATGAAAAGGAAACATATTAAGCAAGATGCGCTTGGCACTTAGTCATTGAACATTCTAGTCGAGAAGGGGGTTGTAACAAGGATGGCAATGGCGTTAGGCTGCATTTTTTTGGCACTGTGTGATGAGAGTCTGGTCTGTAGGGGGAATTATAAGCCCAAAAGTCACAAGAGACCTCTCTGAAGGGCTAACCATGTTCTTGGCACAGCGAGATAGCTTATTCGTGGATGGGAAAAGGTTGTTTGGCGAAGCCTAGACTTCGTTGGTGCTGCAAAGGGATTCTGTTTGACGATAGGAAGGTCTTCGAACCGGTAGCAACACCCTGCAAATGGATTTTCTTTGGCGATAGGAAGGTCTTTGAACCAGTAGCAACACCCTGCGAAGGGATTCTCTTTGGCGATAGGAAGGTCTTCAAATTGGTAGTAGAAGTCATGGTTTATGTGTTGAGTCAAGTAATTTTTGTGCTAAGTTTGTTTGTGTTAGCATTACAAAGTATTCTATTTGTTGTATTTATCTATTTCTTGGTGTATGCAAAGAAGAGACTTTGTGTCTTTGGTGGGGGGGACCTGGTGGTCACCTCCTTATTTTTATGGTTGTTTATATGTGCGGAAAGATTATTTATTCTACAAAACCAATAGTGGGATGTAAGTTGGTGGTTCCTTGTTTGCCTGGAGGTTAGTGCACAATTTAACTGAGTTGGTGGAGGGTCTCCCTGTTCAGTCTATCTCTTGGATGGTGTGTCAATTCAACTCTTATGAGTTTCCTTCTTGGGTCTCTTAGTGTGTAGGGTGGTGTAGTCTTTTTGGGTTGGATTCTTGGGATTTGGGGTTCAGGGAAACCTAGAAAGCGGGTATCCATTCCATTTTCAGTGTCCATTTAATATTAAGAATGATAGATTTATATTTTATATTTTATATAATTTTGTATTGATAGGTGTTTATAGTTTTAATATAAAAAAGATGCTATAAAACTTTACATTTAAAAACAATAAAATAATATTTATATCATTAAATTAAACATCATAATAAAAAAATCAATATTAACCATAAATAAAATCTTTAATTTCTAGTTTAATTTGATAAAGCAGTTGAGAGTTAAAAAAAAAAAATTAATATGAGGGAAATATATAATTTCTTCACTACTTAATATTGAGTTGACAAATAACATGTGTAAATAATATTTATTGATATGATATGTAATTCATGCAATTGACAAATAATATTTAACATCAAATGTAACACACACAAAATTCTTATTCCATTAATATGGGTTATATATATCTATATATATAACCCATATTAATGTAATAAGAATTGTGTGTATATATATATATATATATTAATTTAATGGAATAGAATTGTGTGTGTATTTTTATATATATATATATTATATATATATATATATATATATATATATATATATAATTAATGGAATTATGTTTCATGTTAAATGTTATTTGTCAACTGCATGAATTACATATCATATCAATAAATATTATTTTCACATGTTATTCATGCACTTGACAAATAACATTTAACATCAAACTTAATTCCATTATATATATATATATATATATATATATATATATATATATATATATAAGAAAGAAAGGGAGTGTTAGATTTAAGACTTTTGTGATCCATATTGTAGATAAATGTCTTTCAGATTAATTACATAGGATTTGGTGATGTTTCGAACCAACTCTTGTGGTTCATCCTCAGAACAAGGTGAAAAAATCAATCAATCTTCAAGAATAAATAGCATGGATGCATCATTGCCCAGAGTTAGCTGTTGAAAAGTAGTCGTTAGTGATTAGTTAATAAGGTAAATAAAATATTCTTAAAAATGGAAGTTAGGAGATTTATTAAAAATATTATATATTAAGTTATAAAGTAGTTGTTAGAATCATAATTATTAATTTTTTAATTAATAAATTAAGAATGATTCTCAAATTAATTAAAATAATCCTATATGGGTTAAGAATGGTTGCAAAATGTTATCTATATAAAGTAGTGTTTAAAATAGCAACAAGAAATGCTAAATATAGGAGTGCTAAAAATAACATTGTTATAAATAGCATTTCGGGATACATTCCAATTTTAGTTTGTCCCTGAACTAAAATTGAGAATTAAAATTCGAATTTGATCTTAGAAACTGTTTGAAAAATAATTAATTAATTCATCTTGAGTTAACTAGTCGGAAAAAATCAAACATGAAGTCTATGTGAAGACATGCAACAGTTATCCCTTTGATTGAGGAAGTTATCCCTTAATTAAGGAGATAAGGATGGGTTGTATTTGAGTTGTAATTAGTTAGCACAATTAATTGAGTTAAGTCCAGTTAAATTAGTTCCAAATAGTTTGAGGAACTAATTGTGAGTTCAGTTAGTTAATGCATGCATGTATGCAACTAGTGTTCTCTAGATAACTGAATATTCTCTCATAAATAACTCATGCATGTTAGTTCAGACAGAGACCCAGTTGAGATTAAAGGAAGGGACAATGTACTATCAGTTGGAGGAATTTTCCTATATAGGAAACTCATCCATGTAGAAGGAATTATCTCCTTCAGGATTGAGCAGTTATTTCAGAGGTCAGTGTTGCATGTGAGAGGAGAATTCACACAGGTGGTAGCCAGAGGACCTAGGGGAAACTATGTAAGGAAATATGAGGCTTGGAGGACTGAGGGAAGGCATATGTTGTGTCTATTCAGTTTATGAGCAACATTGAGGGATTGTACTGAGAGCTGGATAGCTTGTGAGCTAAAGATTTGTGTAATCCAAAGATATTTCCACTTGTATAATAATACAAAAAGCGAGGTTTTTAGCTGAGGCTTTCCCTAGAGTATTCTTTTGTGTTCATGTGTGATTGATTTCTCATTCTCTATTTTTATGTGTTCTATTTGATCTTGCTCAAAATCGATTAATCTTCTACAAGTTTGTTTATAGAAGTAGATCAAGTATTTTGCTTTAGTATATTGCATTATCAGGTGATCTACATTGAGAAATTTTACATGGTATCAGAGCAAAGATGATCAAAGCGGAGAACAGTATACAAATAAGGGAGAAGTTCGAAATTTGAAGTTCCTGATTATAGAAATCGAATTCTTATCACATCTCAAATTTCACCAATGGCGTTCAATGGTTTGAGACTCAAGTATGCCCTGGATGAAAGAACGAATTATATAGCTTGGAAGGATCGCATGGAAGCGGTATTAGAGGAAAACAATTTGAAGGACTTCATTGATCAAGAAGTCCCCAAGCCAGTCACTGCTAATGCCTAAGAATTGATGGAATGGAAGAAATGTGTGGCTAGAGCGAGGAGGATTCTTCTGGAGGGAGTTCGAGACCATATTGTCTCGAGTCTCCATGGGAAGGAGACACCATTTTCAATGTGGAAAACATTGAAGGATCTATATCAGAACACCAACGATCAGAGGAAGATGGCACTGAAAGATAAGCTTTGGAAAATCAAGTGTGAAAAGGGCGACATGATCTCTACATATCTGAACAAGCTAACCACCTGCAGGGATGAGCTTGGAAGTGTAGGAATCATGACAACCAATGATGACATGGTGAGTCTTGCTCTCCTTGGTCTTCCTAAGAGCTGGCATAGCTACCAAGACTTAGTAAGTGGAAGAGAGAAACTGCGAGATTGGGAATGACTGTGGTCGGATCTGATGCAGGAGGAGATAAGGAGAAGCACTAGAGATGGATCTTCATCAAAGCATGATGACGAAGAAAATATAGCCTTAGCGAGTAAAGAAAGGAAAGGGAAGTGGAAGGCTTCCCATTCCAAATCGAGTTCTTCCCATAGTGGGAAGAATATAAATCGAAAGAGCGATGCTTTCATTGTCATGAGGTGGGTCATTATGCTACAAATTGTCCACAGAATAAATCCAAGAAGGGATCCTAGAAATGATCAAATGGTGAGGCACTAGCCTCACAGTTCGAATTGGATTTCACCCTCATCACATGCATGGTTTCATCGATGGTGGGTTGTGTTTGGTACCTAGACAGTGGAGTCTCATTCCACATGACCAGCGACAAGAGTTTATTCAGTACCTTGGAGGAGAAGGACCTCCAGATGCGCATAGAGATGGGTGATGATGGAAAGTACCATGTTTCAGGTGAAGGCACAGTTGTGTTTCCGAGGGAGCATGGATCTCCTCTCACCTTGATTGATGTAAAGTATGTGCCTGTATTGAAGAAGAACCTAATGTTCGTCGCTATGTTGGAAGAGAAAGGTTATGATGTAGTCTTTCGTAAAGGAAAGGCATTCCTGAGGCATATCGGCACTGGACAGACCAAGAGGATTGGGATTCGAGTAAAGAATCCCTACAAGCTGGAGGTAGATGACTGTGCTGCATTGAGTTCCAAAGTAGAGTTGGTGCAAAGCCAAGATATTGGCGAGCTATGGCATAGAAGATTGGGCCACTTACACCATGGGGCCTTGAATATCAACCAGTATATTTCTACCAGACTTCCCAAGGGTAAACTGGAGAAAGTGGATACATGCAAAGGTTGTACCTTGGGTAAGTATGCAAAATCTTCCTTTCAGTATCGAGACAGTCGAGCTAGAGCAATCCTAGAGTGAGTTCATACAGATGTGTGTGGACCATTCTCGACAGCCTCCACCACTAAACAAAGGTACTATGTTATTTTTATTGATGATTTTTCTCATAGATGTTGGATCTACTTCATGCAGAAGAAGGATCAAACCTTCTCAAGGTTTTGTGAGTTCAAAGCCCTGGTTGAGAAAGAATCTAGAAAGAAAATAAGGGCCATGCGAAGCGACAATGGTGGAGAGTATGTATCCCAATAGTTTAAGGACTTCTGTGTAGCAGAAGGAATTAAACGAGAGTTGATGACACCCCATAACCCACAGCAGAATGGGGTGGCTGAAAGGAAGAACAAAACGATTGTGGGAGCAGCTCGGGCGATGATGCATGACTAAGGCCTACCACTTCATTTATGGCTTGAGGCATGCAATACAGTAGTATACTTGCAGAATAGAAGTTCGTACCATATATTGGGGATGAAGACACCAGTGGAGGCCTTCTTTGGGAAGAGACCAAATGTGAGTCACTTCAGGATCTTTGGATCATCGATTTATTTCCATGTGATCGAAGATGCCCGAAAGAAGCTAGAGACAACAACTAAGTTGGGGATAATTGTGGGGTACACTGATACACCCCACAACTATCAGGTGTTCTTGCCTACCAGTTAGAGGATAGTGGTACACAGAGATCTGAAGTTCGATGAGCAGAAGGCCATGCGAGTTTCCCTTGAGAGGGAGCTGAAGTTGCATGCAGAGGAGGAACTTTTGGTTCCTAAGGAGGAGGAGCCTTAGACTGATGTGGAGCAGTCACATGTTGAGGATCTAGGAGTGAAGACATCCGTTCATGCAAAGTATTCTAGAGATGGGCATAAACGCTCAAGGGAAGTTGACGGATTGATGCTGGATGCGAGAGAGAATGTGGGACAACCATCTTCTCATCGCAGACAAAGGAGGTCACTCGAGCGGTACACTGGTTACATGGCCCTCGTTGGGGAGTGTGTAGAGATCGAACCATCTTCCTTCGAGGAAGCAGTGCAACAACCAGTTTGGGTTGATGCTATGGTGGAGGAGTACAACTCCATAGTTTGGAACAGTGTTTGGGATGTTGTCCCAAGAACGAAGGACAAGTCAATGGTGAGTTCCCAATGGCATTACAAGGTAAAGTAAGCAGCTGATGACAGTGTGGAGAAACATGAGGCAAGGTTTGTTGCCTGTGGTTTCTCACAGGTCGAGGGGATCGACTATGATGATACTTTTGCTCCTGTATCAAGGTACATCTGTCAGATCGATGTTGGCACTATCAGCTCAGCTGGGTTGGAAGATCCATCAGATGGATGTGAAGGTTGTGTTCCTCAATGGTAAGATTGAGGAAGAGGTGTACATAGAGTAGCCAGAAGGATTTGAGACCTTCGATCGTGAGTCGCATGTGTGTTGACTCAATAGAGATTTGTACGGGCTGAAGCAGGCACCTCATGCTTGGTACACCAGGATCGACAACTATTTCACCGGGTTAGGCTTCACAAAGAGCGAAGCAAATATGAACCTTTACGACATCATGGTAGAAGGTAAGACATTGATCATTATTCTTTATGTTGATGATCTGATATCGATGTAAGTGATGATCAATTGATCAAGTATTCCAAGGAGGACCTTGCAAGAGAGTTTGAGATGAAAGACATGGGTCTTATGCACTACTTTCTAGGCATGGAAGTGTGGCAGAAGGATGGGGAAGTGTTTGTGTCTCAAGGCAAGTATGCTAATGAGATACTCAGGAGATTCCACATGGAGACGTGCAAGCCCATACAGACTCCTCTAGCAAGTAACTGGAGGAAGGAGGATGCTACTTCAGGTGAGGTAGTAACTACTACTATTTATCGACAGCTTGTGGGTTCATTGATGTATCTAGTGAGCACATGACCAGATTTGTTCTTTGTGGTGAACCAGCTGAGTCAAGCTATGGTTTAGCCTACCAAGATGTTTTGGAAGGTAGTGAAGCATGTGCTGAGATACCTCAGAGGTACATCTCAGTATGGATTATAGTACAAACGGACAGAGGGAGTGAAGCTTCAGGGCTTCACAGATGCAGATTGGGTAGGGAGTCCATCAGATCAGAAAAATAATTCAGGAGGAATTTTCAACCTTGCTTCAGTAGCAGTTTGTTGGTACAATAGGAAATAGAGATAAGTTGCACTTAGCTCAGCAGAGGCTGAATACATGGCTGCTAGTCAGGCAGCATATGAGGCCATTTGGATGTGCAAAATTCCAGTTGGATTGTTTGATCAGAGGATGGATCCAACTATGATCCATTGCGATAATCAGAGTTGTATCAAACTCTCTGAGAATCCAGTATTTCATGACAGGTCCAAGCACATCAATATCCGGTATCATCATCTTCGAGACTGTGTGGTAAAGAGGATCATGTTGTTGTTGTATATTTTGACCGAAGAGCAGGATGCAGATATTTTGATTAAGACATTGTCAAAATGCAAATTCGAGTTCCACAGAGATAAGATTGGGGTGACATATAATCCCTTTCTTGTTGAGAGGAAGTGTTGAAAATAGCAACAAGAAATGCTAAATATAGAAGTGCTAAAAATAGCATTGCTATAAATATCATTTTGGGATAAATTCCAATTTTAGTTAGTCCCTAAAATAAAATTGAGAATTAAAATTCAAAGTTGATCTTAGCAGCTATTTGAAAAATAATTAATTAATTCATCTTGAGTTAATTAGTTGGAGAAAATCAAACATGAAGTCTATGTGAAGACATGCAACAATTATCCCTTTGATTGAGGAAGTTATCCATTACTTAAGGAGATAAGGATGAGTTTTAATTAATTAGCTCAGTTAAATAAGTTAATTCCAGTTAAATTAGTTCTAAACTGTTTGAGGAACTAATTGTGAGTTTAGTCAGTTAATGCATGCATGCTTGCAACTAGTATTCTCCAGATAACTAAATATTCTCTCATAAATAACTCATGTATGTCAGTTCAGACAGAGACCCAGTTGAGATTAAAGGAAGGGACAATGTATTATCAGTTGGAGGATTTTTCCTATATAGGAAACTCATCCATGCAGAAGGAATTATCTCCTTTAGGATTGCACAGTTATTTCAGAGGTCAATGTTGTGCGTGAGAGGAGAATTCACACAAGTGGCAGCCAGAGGACCCAGGAGAAACTACGCAAGGAAAGAGGAGGCTTGGAGGATTGAGGGAAGGCATATGTTGTGTCTATTTAGTCTATGAGAAGCATTGAGGGATTGTACTAAGAGCTGGATAGCTTGTGAGCTAAAGCTTTGTGTAATATGAAAATATTTCCACTTGTATGATAATACAGATAGCGGGGTTTTTAGCTGAGGCTTTCCCCAGAGTATTCTTTTGTGTTCATGTGTGATTGATTTCTCATTCTCTATTATATGTGTTCTATTTGATGTTGCTCAAAATCGATTAAGCTTCCGCAAGTTTGTTTGTAGAAATAGATCAAGTATTTTGCTTTAGTATATTGCATTATCAGGTGATCTACAGTGAGAAATTCTACAAGTAGTTGTTAGGAGTTCATTAATTTTCAATAAAATGATTCTTAATAAAATAATAATAATTAATTAAAAAGTAAGCTCTAAGGATAAGAATTGGTATATTTAATATAAAGTAGTTCGTTAGGGGTTTTCATTATATTAAATAAACTAATTATAATAATAAAATTTTAATAGATTTATAAAAGATTAGGGTTAAGAATTGCTATAAAGATATTATATATTTATAAAGTAGTTAAGAGTGTATTTAATAATTTTAATTATATTAAATAAATTTATAATATTGCAAAAATGAATAAAGATAAGGGTGTAAGAAAAGGTTATAAACTAATATTTATGTAAAAAGAAAAAAAATGTTAGGAGTTATTTATAATAATTATGTTAAACAGAATAAATCATAATATAGATTTTTTTTTAAATAGTAATAAACAGATGGGGGACCATAAATGGTAAAACATAATAGGTAACTAATATTACAAATAAATAATATTTAGAAATAGACACACCGAGGACAGATACAGGGGTTGGAATCACGAAGAGAGGGCCATAATCCAGCTCTTACTCAATTTCCAACCATCATCCCTGTTAAGATTTCTAGCATGCCTTGTGATAGCAATAGCCTCTCTAAGCTTCCTATGGTGGAAGTGATCAACCCTGGAAATGACTCTAGAGTCCTCAATACAAACATGGTGTTTGAATTTCTCGACGTGCTCAGCTAAATCCAACGAGCGGGAATGATTGTGACTAATTTTTGTTGCATGATCATGGATTCTCTGGTTAATGGACCGGCCCATTTCTCCAATATAGGGAATACCACAGGAACAACAAACCAGATAAACACCTTTCATGTCCTTAGGGTCAATGGGGTCTTTAACAGATGCAAGAGAAATCCTAATGGTTTTGAGAGGTTTGAACAAAGATGAGACATTATTCCTCCTAAGGATATGGGCAATCTTGTCTGTGGTCCCTTGGATAAATGAGAGATTAACCTTGGAGATAGGATCAACACGAGCAGTTCTAACTCTCAAACCCTTATAGGCTCTTTTAAAGGCCTCAAGGCCTTGAGGCCTTGAGTTTTGCTATACCCATTATTTTGAAAAACTTCAAGAAGATGAGATTTCTCCTGCTCGAGGTGGTTTTCATCAGAGATTCTAAGAGCATGGGTAGCAAGACTGCTTAGAACACCAAATTTTTTAGCAGGAAAATGATGAGAACTAGCATGAAGATATTGTTTCGTGTGAGTTTTTTTGTGAAAAACGTGGTGAGAAACGAAACCATCATCCATTCTAGAAAGGAGAATGTCAAAGAAGGGGAGACACCTGTTCACCTCAACTTCCATCGTGAACTTGATGGAATCTGATTGGGAATTCAAGTGGTTTAGAAACAGATCCAACTTCTCATCACCATGGGACCATTTGACGCAAGTATCATCAACAAATATCTTCCAATTTTTATGGAGAAATTGAGCTGAGGCTAAAGCCTTGGTCTCAAAATATCCTATAAATAAGTTAGCTATAATAGGGGGAAGAGGGGAACCCATCGCAACACCACACTTTTGCTCATAGAACTCATCTTGGAAACTGATGAAAGTCGAGGTGACACAGAGGCCAACTAATTTGGCAGTGTCCTAGTCAGTGATCTGGTTAATGACACTAATGGTCTCTTGAATGGGGATTTTGGTATATAAGGAAACAACGTCAAAAATTAATAACAAATCCCCAGGGTCCAACCTAATATCCTTCCATTCTTTAACAAAGGAAGTTGAGTCCTTAATGTAGGAATCAGTGTGACCCACAAGAGGTTTAAGCTTAAGAGCCAAGAATTTAGCAAGAAGATATGTAGGTCAACCTATTGTGTCAACAATAGGCCTTAAGGGGGCCCAAATTTATGACTCTTTGGAAGGCCATAAATCATAGGGGTGAGGGAATTGCTCTCGATAAGCTTTCTGGAAAAAGGATTAAGCAATAAATTCAATTTAATGGCAATAGCTACTTCCTTAGACATCGAAATAATGGGATTCTTTTTAAGCTTGATGTAACTACCACTATTAGAAAGATGGTAAATCATTTTGCTAACATATTTAGACTTATCCAAAATGACGATGGCCCCACGAGCAGAACTCAAGACCTCAAGGCCTTTAAAAGGGCTTGTAAGCATTGTCATGCGGAAAGAGTTAATCTTGCGGACAAAACCAACCTCCCTAGAAGCCTAAGACTTTCTAGTGACAAACAAGACAATTAAGAGCAATCCTTCTCTAAACATGCATTTATCACACGAGAAATCAAGTGTTTTAGATCCTACCTGTAGTCCAACGTTGTTGTAGTAGTCCAGCCTCGTCGATCCGGATGAGCTCCTCCTTCTCTTCGAAACCTGCATTCACTAACAATCAAACGATTACATAGCACCTGAATATCCCATAAAATAAAACATATTCAACATATAGACCAAGGAGTATATGAAACAATTCATTAATAACAAATCATTGAGAAGAATGGACTTATTGTATTAATAGGAAACAAAAGAAACCATTACAACCTGAGCCTTGGTGTTGTGCAAGTTCCTCCCAGGGTCCAGCAAGAGTTTTCCTTTACTTTGATAAGCTCACCCACTTCCAAATGAAACAAGAAAGGATGGGAATCTCTCCTCACAAGCTTCTACAAGGAAGTCCTAATTCCAGCAGCATCTACCCTTTGGAATGTTCAGCTTTCAACCTCCCCTCCTCTGGCCCAATGCCTGTATTTATAATGCTCTAGAGGAAGTTAATCAGGTCCAAAATCAATGGGATAAGCCCCTCTTTTGGATGGGGTAGCTCCTCTCTTGATGAGATAAGTTCCTCTTTCATAGGGATACATGAACCATCTGGAGGCGCTCAATACACGTCAAACAATCTTCTAGAATGCTATAGAAATGACCACAAATAACTTTTTTAAGATGAAACTCGCACCTTTTGACCTTTACAGGAGTACGCACCCACCCCTTTACATACAGAGCGTACAGGTACGCAGGTATTGTGAACTTGGGAATGCGTACACGCAAAGGTAAGGTTGAGAGAAACTGCGTACCCAGAGATAAATATATTTTTAATGACTTTCTCTCTTTCTTGAAGTTTGACATGGAGAGAAAAGGTATGAGGCTTGCCAAGGAGGATAGTATGACTGTTGATGGAGCCATACTAACTGCAAATAGTCATGGTGACAAATTTTAGTGTAACACCTACTCTAGTAAAATGAAAGTGTTGAATTAGAAAGTGTTATAAAATGACATGAAATCATCTAGCTAAGAATATATGCATATTGCTTGCAAAAGAGACCTAACTAAACCTTGCATCTACATCTAGTTATATAGACTAAATAAGCATGGAAATTATCCTAACACTACTATGATTGCTGCATGCATGTGCTAACTAGAAATTGCAGTAAAGCCTTTTCGATTTTCAATTTTATGAATGCAAAAGCTAATTTAACCAATTTGATCTTTGGCAGGGGAGACAGGTATGGGAAAAGAGGTCTGGAATTGTGTTGAGGGTATGGAAGCCAAGTGGATGCCTAACCTAAGCTTAGATGACCATTTCTACTCAATTCAGGCTTAAAATAGGCTGCTACACGGTTTCGTGTAGTACTACAGGATGCATTAGTTCTACTACAGGATGCCTTGTTTTACTACAGGAAACAGACCAAAAGATTATAGGGGGTAGGAAAGATAGAATGAAGTGTGGGAAATGTGTGTGATGGGGGAATAAGGCATAGAGGAGGTGCACACTACCCAAGGCTCAGTGTGAGGCTTCAATATGGTTGGAATTTCTCAAGGAAAATGTCCACTTTGCTATAAAATAGAAATTCAGATGAGGGTTTGGTGGACTTTGGCAGCATAGGTGGAGAAGACTTGGATGAGGCTGGTGAGATGAGGTCTCCCTACAGATCATAAACTCTTGTAAAAACATACATTTTTTTCTTCATTTATGCCCAACTTCATTAATATATGGAAAAGATGAGTTGAATTTAGGAAAAACAAAGTTATTAATAGATAATGGCTAAGTATATGAATGGAAGTGCTTCTAAACCATAGCAAACTCAAGAACCCAAAATGTCAATTGCGGGCACTTCTAAGGAATTGAGAAATATTGATCTATGCAACAAGAAATCCTAAGTTATGTAGTGATCAAACAATAAATCGGTTTTTGGGTTGTGAGAATGGAACCCTCAAACCATACCCATAAGGAAGATGAGGTAGAGGCCATTACCACAAGATTTTTTGATGTGTTTACTTTCATTATTGTACCATTGATCTATCTATTCACAAATGGAAGAAAACTAGGTAATCATCCAAATACTTGCATATTAAACAAAACATAAGTCACTTCAGCAGCTAACTATGAATGTAATCTAAGCATACATATACAAAAAGAGGAACCTCTACTGCTAGGGTTCGGACCTAACCTAAGAGCTTCAACCTAATGAGTTAACTCAATGCTGGATCAAGATAACACTTCTCATTCTCATCAAAATGTGAAAATTACATAAGAGTAATCAATCACAATGTCTTATCTCGAAAATGCCTCTTGGCTACAACAAAAATTTCAAATCCTAATGAGGCCCTAGACCTTCTTATTTATACAACCGAAGCTACCAACAAATTCCTTAAAATTAGGGAGGCTTGGCTCCCAAACTCAATATTAGCTTGTCTTCAACTATCACTAGCTTGGTTGCCAATGACCTCGATGGATTTGGCTGCTTGTAAATCTGAGCTGATGAGATCTAGTGGAGGAATCTTCGAGTGATTGAGGAGTTTAGAGGGAGATCCAATGTCTTAAAATCGCTCTTTCTTTTCTACTTCAATTTCCTGCACTTAAATTAGCCAAAATTTCTCAAAATCCTATAATTAATGGACATTAGGCCACATGACATAACATCTCATCTTTTCCCTTCTCACTAAGAAAAATATAATAAAATATGTAAACAAATGTGAGAAAAGTTGATTTTAATAAGTTGGAGAGTGGCATTAAGGTCCATATAATTTACCTATTGATGAGCCTCATCACCACCCCCCTAATAAAAGTGTTTCTCATCCTCTAAGAAACTTAATCTATGTCCATGGCTTTCATTGCTCTTGTGGCCTCTCTGGCATCCTAGGTTTCTGTTCACGTATTATCCTCTTGTGGATAAAATCATGTATAATTCCCTATTTCCTCCCACTACTTTCTTTCATCTTCCTCCTTTATTCCTTCTAACATACCCAAGAGAAATGGTGGAATGAGTTTCAAACCAATCCAATTGATTTTGAATCTCTGTAGTGCCTTCTTATACAGTGGGGTCCTTTCTAGTGTATCCCTCATTCTTTCAGGGGGATGGTACTCCCTGATCCTTAGGATGTATGGTAGGTTGCCCCATCTCCTTTGGTATGCTTGTTGGCTTTCATCCCCTAGCAATCTCAAGGCATCTTCAAAATGAGTGACTACTTGCTCATATGTATCTAGGTATCTTGGTGCAAGTTGGGGATCATTGGCGATGATGTTGTGGGTGCTAATAAAAAGCATGGAATTTATCTATTTTTCTTTGATGTAAAGTAGCTCTTTTTATTCTCTTTCCAACACTCTCTTTACTTCCTTAGCCCTGGCCTTCTCATGACTCATCCATGATGTAAAGGACAATAGTTGTAAGTCCCCTAGCTTTGGATTGGGGTCCCACACATTCAAGTCGTTTAAGGCCAAGTTTTGTAAGTAGAATTCAGATATCTTGGCCTTATCTTCTAGGGTGATTTGGTCATAGAGTTCAATGAACTGCCTATACTCTTGGAAAGGCATAGTCCCTCTTTGTGCTAGAGTCTTTATCTGCAATTGTAGCCATTGATATTTTAGGTAAAAGGCATATGACTTTAGTGCCATCCTGCACTAGAGTACCTCCATAGACAGGCTTTCCATAGTGGCCAATTGGCTCTCTTTTTCCTGTAGCTTCCTCCTCAGCCATTTGTTTTCAGCCTCTAGTTGAGATTTCATAACTCTTTCCCTGTCTCTTATCCTACTCAACTCTTTGCCCATCTCTAGTAGCTTTCTTCCATATGGCCCACATCCTCTACATCCTTTGATTTAGTAATTTTCATCTAGCGATGTGTCCTTGATCTCTCCTTCTCAAGCTCAAAGAAAAGGGATGTAAAATTTAAGTGGTATGTCTCTGCCTCCCTCAATGAATCTGTAATAAGAGCTAAGATTGGGTTGTGGGCTAGGTACCTACAACTTTTGGGATTCTCCCTTTAAAGTCTTTGGAGCATCTTCCTCCTCCTGTACTTATGTTAGTGCTTCCTTGCCTTTCCTTTGTCCTTGATGTCCTTCTTTTTACTTTTTCTGTGTTTCCTGTAGTGCTGACAGAGTTTCCTGTAGGATTGTCTATATTCCTATAGGAGGATTTCCGTTTATGAAATGGGGTCAAAGTTTCTTTGGTTTTCTTTGCTAAGGTTGAACTAGTGATAGGCCTCCAAAAGTAGGTGATTGACAACTTTGGGGAAGCCTATTTTGATGTTCCCTCTTCACCTTTCATTTCTGGGGAGACTAGTTTTCCTTGTCCATTTGGTGAGTCTTCAATGATGATAGGAATGTTAGTAGGTGTTTGTGGTCTCCCTTGTTTCATCCTAGTGTTCGTCCTTGTTTTGAAATATAGGTTAGTCTTCCTTTGCCTTTTTCTTGTTGAATTTATGGGTGTGCTTAGGGTGGTCAAGGCAACAACTGCCTCCTTATTTGTGGGTTCAGGAGACACTCTTGGAGATTCCTCCCCTTCCTTGGTATGTTTTTCAGGGCTTGCCTCATCCTTCTATGGTTCTTCTCCACTATTCTCTTCTCCCTCTATTTTATTTGTCTCTGCCTCCTCTTCTTCCTCTAGTTCTTCCTCTTCTTCTTCAGGTTCCTCCTCTTCTTCTTCCTCCTCAGGTTCTTCTTGTTCTTCTTCTTCCTCAAGTTATTCTTATTCCTCCTAACCACTAGAGGTTGGGTCTCTTTCATATTCAATTGCTTCAATTACAACCTCCCTGTCCATGTCCCTAAATGTGGACCATAGAATAGGGACTCTTAATTGGCTTAAGGCATCTTCTAGTATGAGCTTGGTTAGTCCATGATGTGCCAAATGCTGATGTTTTTCTTCCTGTACCTTTATGCTCATTTTTAGGGCCTTGATCTACCTCAGGTTGAAGGAAGGCAGGTCTAGGGTAACATCAAACCATGCTTAACCTGGTAGCTATCCCTACCAGGTCGGGAGAGGGCTCTCTCCTTGTCAATCTCAATTAGGATATTGGCAACTAGGGCTTGAGATGACTGAAATGAATATTGATTTTAGGCTAGGTATAGTAGCTCGTAGGATTTGATTAGATTTGTTTTGGGTCGAAAACAACAAGAGAAAGGGTGATTGGACTATGGAATCGATGTCAGTTTCTGCCGGCAAACCTGCGGAAAATTAAGTGCCATGTTCAACCAAGTGAAGATTGTAAATGTGAGAAGTATGAGGGAGAAAGCTCACTACCCTATAGGTATCAGACAAAAGATAAATCTGCAATAGCAACCTTAGATGAAAGAGAATCACGAGGTTGCTCAACAGAGCATCTAGCCAAGGATGAATTCTACATAACACAACCATTACAACTAACAACAAAATCATCATGAAAGGAGCATCATTACATATGAATTCCTAACATATTACTTAGATAAAGCTGTAACAAGGTATAAAAAACATAATGTGTAAATGAATTACAGGAAAAACATACTAAACATCAGCACCGTGATGAATCCCGGGCCTAAAGGGCAAAAATTGCTTTATTATGATATTCAATAAAACTTTACATAGTCCAAATGCTTCTTCCTGTTGCAAAAATTGAACCTCTACACTATGAAATTCGTAAAATTTATACATTTAGCTCATCCATGTATTAAGGGAATTGAGATCAACCATCTTCTTCAAAATAGAATCAGTTACTTTAAACTTGGACCGAATTGTTGAAAATAAGTGTTGAAGATGAACTCGTATCTCCTAAATCTTAGCACTTGTTACAAAACTGAAAGAGGTTTTTGTAGATAAGCTTATTTTGGAAATTCGTTTCCAGCTGCTCGGAATCTATGCCACAAAATCATCTCTAAAAGAGAAAATCATTAAAAATTTAAATCTGTGAAAATGAGATGTAAAGATCTAGTCACATATCCAAATTCATAACACTTATGATTACACTGAAAGATATTTTTGTTATATGGCTCATGTTTAACAAAAACCTCCTTGGGTTTTTCAAAATTACTTTCCATCTGTTGTAAAACAACATCGCACTAAAATGACTAAAACAGTAAAATAAATAAATAAATTGCTTTGTTTTAATGTTGGCTCTAAATATCACTGCATATCTCCCACATAGTGGCACTTGTGCATAAATCGAAGGAGGTTTTTTTTTGTTTGGTATGTGATGGAGAAAAACCTCTTTCACTTTTGAAAAATTCCTTACCATTCTTTCAAAAACTGATCTTGTAGTAAACTTGTCGTTGTGTGCAACAACTAACCTCAAAACATGCATAACCAAGAATCACTCATTCATTTCGATCATATCTTCTAATCCATAAATCGGTTACGGGAGTGTGATATACCATGGGAAATATTTTTTCTGAGATTCTTCTGATGGAAGTACGTAGGATATGATTTGCACTGAAGATCATGTGCAAAACATCTCTGAACACCAGACATAGTAAGAGCCCATTTTGATCCCTGGTGATAGGCTATGAAGACTGGAACTAACACTCATATCTATTATTGATTGCAACAAGAAGTAGGGCACACTAATTCTTCTGTTAAGGCATAACTCTTCTCCAAATCTCAGCTCATGGAGGAGTCTAAATTGGTAACCATAGACTATGTTGAGCCTTCCTTCATAAGAAATATACTTGAGAATGTGATAGATTACCTCATCCCAAGGATAGGGAATGATCTCCCTTCTAATCCCATTTTTGTCCTCAATTGGCTCTTCATCTCTTAAGAAAAATTTCTTCTTGGCATAAGTTTTGCTAGCTTTATCCCCCTTCCTCCATTGCATGCCTAGAGGAAGTGTAATGATTCTGCTAATGATTTCAAGGGTAATTGTTGCTATTGGGAAGGGGATCCCCCAAGGATAGTTTTGGGGCTAAAAGACCATGCTTTGGGTCAATTTTGTAATAAAGTAGTAAAGTCTCCACATTTCGTGGTCATGGAGCGCGAAGGTGTCAAGAGTCATAAAGGGTTGTCCACCACTATTTTGTAAAGTGTAAAGTCGGTTATAAAGATCAGCTAAGTAAGTAAGCTCTAAGTAGTCTTAATTTAAGTTAACACGAAAAGAATTCTTGGAGTCTTGGTAGTGGAGTCTAATCGTTTCAGTCTTAGCGTAGGTAGAGGCTCTGCAGCTAAGTGCACAAAGGCCTAGGGTAAAATTCTGCAACTGAGTGCACAGACCCCTGCAGCTGTGTGCATAGGGAAGCTAAATTTTGTAATGATCCAAAGATATCAATAAAGAGAAGTATTCCACAATTTTTGTGTATTTATTTCCTGTTTATGCATCTGGTTATATTGTGTTTTGGGTTTAAATTACAATGTTTATATGTGCGAATTTGTGTGATGATATTGGTTAATTGAAGGCAAGTAAGAATATTAGTTTACGCAACGCTAACTGTGATTGTTCAATAAGATAAGTAAAACTCTTAAGTTAACTTAGATACCTATACAATACGCTACCATAACAGCTTGAAAGTACCTAGATCATGGGTTAAGGCTACGCGAAGGTCAATCATGCTCCTTCGTGGAGGTACTAAAGGGTGGAATAAAAGGCTAGACTGACAGAGCCCTAAAAGCTTAGTGACCTGCGTGAAAGTAGGAACATAGGGTATAAACTGACATCACGACCATCTCAGGGTGTGGAAACTTGGTTTTGCATGCACCCATACTGCTTCGGGTGAGACTTTGGTCCGCACTCCGCGGGCTGATGCCGAAAGGGCCAGTAGTGTATGGATTTGTTTGGCTAACTAACACTGAACCTGGGTCAAGCCCCACACATCCAACAAATGGTTCTGTTGCCGGGACCGGGATCTGCATAAGATATGTGTGATGTCATATCATTGGAATCCAACTAAGAAAGAGCTTTAAGATTGGTTGGACAGGAAGATCCATGAATTCGTGGCGCAGGAGAATAGAAATCTGCCACTAACAAAGGAACACTGGCTGGACAAGTACCTATATACAAAAATCCATGATATCTTTTTCTGTTCCTTTCCCGTTGAGTTATACGAGTGGATTGCAAAGCTAGTGGATAACCAAGGAAGGTGGAGACTTGATGGTCCTATTGTCTAGACCCCGAAGTCGGTACAGAGATTGAAAGCCTCTGAGGATAATATCACTTGTGTTGTTGATCATTGGCTCGATTGCATCATAGGAGGACATGTGACTGAATTCGCAGTCGATACCTTAATTAGTTACAGCAAGGCAGAGCAACACTTTTTCAAAGGTCTGCGAGGTAAGTGATTGAAGTCTTTAAATACCTAGATTAAGATGTTATTGTGCAAAAAATAGGTTATGCAGCTACCTTGATGTTTGGAGCTAGGTGAAGTGGAAAGACTTACAGAAACGAAGGAAGAAAGGATCTTGAGTATAGCCCACTGATTTCACCTCCATTGGGTGACGAAGAGGGAGTAGCACAGGCTTCTTCACGAAGTGCAATTCAGTTAATAAGATGGGGATTCCCGCGACTACCACCTCCACCCACACCACCTCCAACTTCACCACCATCACCTGCGACTTCACCCATTCCACCACCACCTCCATTATAATTTAGCATGGCAATTTCATTTAAGCTACCTTTGTTTAAAGGCTTGGGAAATGAGGACCTATACTAGTTTTGGTTCATTACGAAAGTTGTATAGGAAGCTTGGGCCATTACAGATGATCACATGAAGAAGGAAACATTGGTTAGTGTTGGATGTGGAGCATGATTGTTTAGAGGTCTTTGTTTCAGCCAAATGTATACCCTAGGAAGTTTGTACACCCCTCCACGCGGGTGGGGGGTGTGAGGGGGGACTTGTCCCCCTTGCAGGGGTCCGGGGGGACCGATCCCCCCCGGCTGGGGGGGTCTGGGGGCCTGCGATCCCCCGGCGGAGGTTCGGGGGCAACACCCCCGAAGCTAAAAATAGATGTAAAATTGCCTTGTAAAAGTATAGTAATTTCTAGTAAATCTTGGTCGTTCATTGGGCATATGATCTGACGGTAGAACTTATGTTTAATTTAGGGTTTTTTGCCCTAGAAGGAAACCCCTTTCTTCATATGAGGGCATTGTATTGAGGCTGTGTAATAGATGTGTATTCTCCGAGCGAGAAGCAGAGAGGTGAGACTGTGAGAGAAAATAGAGGATAATACAGCGGATCTGTTGTAGGTTGTGTCTCTTCATTTTGTTAGATAATAGAAAGGAAGGACTGGCTGTTCGGGGTGGACGTAGCCCAAACTGGGTGAACCATGTATATTTGTGTCTCTCTTGTTTTATGTGTTTTCTGTGTTTATATTTCTGTAATATTTTATGTGTTCCATTGCTCCGTAACATATAATTTTCTAACAATTGGTATCAGAGCTGAAGGTCTATTTGGCTAATATACTCGCAGGAAATAAGGGTTCCTCATTCAAGTGGGAGAAATGGCGAAAGATGGTAAGTTTAGGGTTGAGATATTTAACAACCAAAACTTCTTGTTGTGGAAGATGCAGATGGAAGATTATTTGTATCAGAAAGATCTATACCTACCATTGGGCGGAAAAACAAAGATGCTGACGAGTATGACAGATGAAGAATGGAACCTTCTTGATAGAAAGGCACTCGGAATAGTACATTTGTGCCCCGCAGCAAGGGTCACCTTCAACATTTCGAAGGAAACAACGATAGAGGGTTTGATTAAGGCGTTGGAGAAACTATATGAAAAACCCTCGGCCTCAAACAAGGTATTTATTATGAAATGGTTATTTAATATGAAGATGTCAGAAGGTGGATCTATTGCAGACCATTTAAATGATTTTAATACTGTTACAAGTTAGTTATGTTCTGTAGGAGCAAACTTTGATGATGAAGTTAGAGCTCTGTTATTCTTGTGCTCATTACCACAAAGTTGGAATGGTTTAGTAATGGCCATTAGTAACTCCGTTTTTGGATCTAGTACTTTAAAGTTTGATGATGTTGTTGGTGCTATCCTTAGTGAGGAAATGCGATGGAAAAGCTCCGATGAGACATCGGGTAATGCTTTGAGTGCAAAGTTGAGGGGAAGAAAAATGGAAAGAGGAAAGAGCTCAGGATATCGCAATAAATCAAGGAAAGGTAGATCCAAGTCTAGATCAGGGATAGTGTGTTGGAAATGCGGAAAGAAAGGACACCTAAAGAAAGACTATAGATCTCGGAAGGGAAAGGAAGGAGATGCACAACAAGAAAACAATCATGAAGCAAAGGTAACAGGTTAGATGTTACAAGATGCTTTGATTCTTTCTTTCAAAAATATTACTGATTCTTGGGTGGTAGATTTAGGGGCCTCATTCCATGCCACACCTGATAAGAAATATTTTCATGACTATGTTCATGTAGATTTTGGACAAGTTCATTTAGGTGATGATAAACCTTGTAAAATTGTTGGAATGGGTAAGGTTCTTGTAAAATAGCAGAATGGAAACCAATGGCTACTAAAGGAGGTAAGGCATGTTCCATATCTAAAGAAAAATTTGATTTCAACAGGGCAATTAGGCGGTGAAGGTTGTGTGACAACTTTCACAGATAAAGCTTACAAGGTCATCAAAGGAGCCCTGGTAAGAGAAAAAGGTGAAAAGGTTGGTACATTGTATTTATGCAATGGTATTTCTAGCTCTGTTAATGCTTTAACTTCCAAAGGAGCAGATGCAGCATTATGGCATCATAGGCCCTGACACATGAGTGAAAAGGGGATGAAGATTCTTCACTCAAAAAATTTGTTGACGGGTTTGAAGAATGATTTGGAATCTGTGAGAATTACATTTATGGAAAGCATAAGAGAGTCAAATTTCTCAGATTTGGGAAAGAAAAGAAGAGTGAAAAATTAGAGCTTGTGCATACAAATGTATGGGGACCTGCTCAGGTATCATCTCTCAGTGGCTCTCGTTATTATGCTACTTTTATTGATGATGCAACTAGAAAAACTTGGATTTATTGTATTAAGAATAAATCTGATGTATTTGATACTTTCAAGAAATGGAAAGCTTTGGTTGAGATTGCGACAGGAAATAAATTGAAGTATCTTAGATCAGACAATGGAGGTGAATATTGTAGCAAAGAGTTTGATAGGTACTATTCAGAGCATGGAATTCACAGAAAGAAGACACTTCCAAGAACACCACAAGAAAATGGTTTGTCATAAAGGATGAACAGAACAATCATGGAGCATGCAAGGTGCATGAGATTGCATGTGGGATTGCCTTTACAGTTTTGGACAGATGCTGTAGATACTGTTGTTTATCTAATAAACAGAGGGCCTTCAAGTTCCTTGGATGGTGGTGTTCTAGAGGAAGCATGGACAAGTAAAAAGGTAAACTACTCTTTTTTAAAGCCTTTTGGTTGTGAGGCCTTTGTCCATATTGATAAAGAAAATAGAACAAAGCTTGAGGCAAATTCAAAGAAATGTACCTTTATTGGATATGGTGTTAATGATTTTGGTTATCGCTTAAATGATTATAGAAATCACAAAATCATTAGGAGCAGAGATATAATATTCAATGAAAAGGTCTTGTATAAGAATCAATTGCAGGAAAAGAAACAGGAAAAAGAAAAAAAGCAATACACAGTTCTTGATGAAATCACTGAAAAAGTAAAGGTGCCTGAAAATAATAATAATCAAAAACCACAACAACAACAACCACCACAACAGCAACAGGCACTCCAAACACCTGAAAGTGGTGTTAGAAAATCTACCAGGATAAGTATACCCCCTGAATGATACTCTCCTTCATTATATTATTTATTGTTGACTGATTCTGGTGAACCCGAATGTTATGAAGAAGCAATGCAGATTGAAAGCAGGAAGAAGTGGGAGGTAGCCATGGAAGAAGAGATGGACTCCTTAATGCATAACCAGACTTGGGACTTAGTCAAGTTGCCTGTAGGAAAAATTACTTTGAAGAATAAATGGGTTTACAGGCTGAAGGAAGAATATGGAGGAAAACAAAGGTACAAAGCTAGACTTGTGGTGAAGGAGTTTGCAGAGAAGAAAGGTATTGATTTTGATGAAATATTTTCTCCTGTTGTTAAAATGACTTCAACCAGAACTATTTTAAGTTTAGTACCAGTTGAAGATTTTCATCCTGAGTAGTTAGATGTAGAGACAACCTTTCTCCATGGGGATTTGGAGGAAGAGATATATATGCAACAACCACAAGAATATGAAGTGAAAGGGAAGGAGAAACTAGTGTGCAGGTTGAAGAAGAGCTTGTATGGCTTAAAATAGGCTCCAAGGCAGTGGTATCTAAAATTTGACAAGTTTATGTCTGAACAAGGTTATACTAAATGTCACTCTGATCATTGTGTTTATCTAAAAAAGAAAAATGATGGTAGATGTATTATATTATTATTGTATGTAGATGACATGCTTGTTGCAGGGTCTAACATGCAGGAAATAAATGTGCTCAAAAGAAAATTGGCAAATTCATTTGCAATGTAGGATTTGGGAGCTACAAAACAAATCCTTGGTATGAGAATCACTAGAGAGGAAAAATTGCAAATTAGCATTTTCTCTGAATGAGTACATACAAAAGGTGTTGAAAAGATTTAATATGCACAATGCAAAACCAGTTAGTACACCTTTGGCTAGCCATTTCAAACTTAGTAAGGAAATGTGCCCAAAGACCCAAGAAGACATGGATTATCTGTCTAAAGTTCCATATGCATTAGCAGTTGGAAGCTTAATTTATGCAATGGTCTGCACAAGACCTAATATTGCACATGCAGTGGGAGTTGTAAGTAGTTACATGAACAATCTAGAAAAGGAACATTGGATGGCAGTGAAATGGATTCTCAGATATTTGAAAAGTACCATGAATCAAGCATTATGCTTTGGTGGTTCAAACATTTCTCTACAGGGATATGTTGATGCAAATATGGCAGGTGATAGAGATAACAGGAGGAGCACTACAGGATATGTATTTACTATTGGTGGAACAACTGTCAGTTGGGTTTCAAAAATCCAAAGTGTTGTTGCACTTTCAACAACAGAAGCAGAGTATGTTGCTGCTACAGAGGCTAGTAAGAAATGATTTGGTTAAAAAGGTTTATGGGTGAATTGGGTAAGGAGCATGATATGGGCATGTTATACAGTGATAGCCAAAGTGCCATTCATCTTGCAAAGAACTCAGCATTTCATTCCAGGACTAAACACATAAAAATCAAGTACCATTTCATACGATTAGTGTTGGAAGATGGAGAGTTGAAGTTGGAAAAGATACACACTAGCCAGAATCCTGTAGATATGCTAACAAAAATTGTAACCAGGGAGAAACTAAGAATATGCTCAATTTCAATTAGTCTTCAAGGATGACGATTAAGATGAGAAACAACCAGGTCCAAAGAGGAGTCATTGTCCAGCAAATGAAGCAGCGATGGAGTTGCTACAATCATTCTCCAAGTGGGAGATTGTTGGATGTGGAGCATGATTGTTCAGAGGTCTTTGTTTCAGCCAGATGTATACCCCAGGAAGTTTGTACACCCCTCCATGTGGGGGGGTTCGGGGGCCAGCGGTCCCTTGGTAGGGGTTCGGGGGCAGCACCCCCGAAGCTAAAACAGATGTAAAATTGCCTTGTAAAAGTATAGTAATTTCTAGTCAATCTGGGCCGTTCATTAGGCAGATGATCTGGTGGTAGAACTTATGTTTAGTTTAGAGTTTTTTACCCTAGAAGGAAATCCCTCTCTTCATATGAGGGCATTGTATTGAGGCTGTGTAATAGATGTGTATTCTCTGAGCGAGAAGCAGAGGTGAGATTGTGAGAGAAAATAGAGGATATTACAACAAATCTATTGTAGGTTGTGTCTCTTCATTTTGCTGGATAATAGAAAAGAAGGACTGGCTATTCAGGGTGGACGTAGCCCAAACTGGGTGAACCATGTATATCTGTGTCTCTCTTGTTTTATGTGTTTTCTGTGTTTATATTTCTGCAATATTTTATGTGTTCCATTGCTCCATAATATATAATTTTCTAACAGCTAGTGCTTTGCAAGATCGCGCACTAACCTAGCACATCAAGTAATTGAATGATAACCCAAATGCTGGAGTGGCATGCATCAAGACTACGCTGAATAAAGAGTTTAGTAGGCCTAAATCCGAGGCACAATCGATTATGGGGTTCAAGGAAATCATGATGAAACCAGGCGAGACACCTTGGGAATTGGATTGAAGGTTGAAGTGTAATATCGGTGAAGCCAATATGAACTTAATAGATGGACAACATCGTGAATGGTTTGTGGCTTCATTCCTACCACACCTAAGGGTTACACTATCACAACAAAAGATTACGACTCAGGTAGAGGCCTTGGAGATTGCAATGAGACTGCATGAAACACAGATGCAAGATTTGAATCTGGGGGTTCAACAAATCTATGCATTGTTGCAAAATCATTGCCTTGAAATGAAAAGTTTGAAGGAGGAGAGAACAGTTTGACCGAAGGTGCGTGAAGATGTATGGTGCCTGAAATGTAAAGGTTAGGGGCATGACAAAGACCACTTCCCAGTCTTTGTGAAATATATTGCAGGAGGAGGACTGATGCCTTTGAGGCCAGAAGCTCAAGCAGGACCAAGCGCGAGGCCTGAGTTGTGGTGCGCTATATGTTAGGTAGTAGGAAAACATACGACGGATAACTGTCATTTGCTACAAAAGTTTGTACAAACACCACAGCAACTGTTCTGCAACTTCTGTAGGTCGGTAGGGCATGATGAGCGCAACTGCAGAATTTATGAATTGATGATGGACAAAACACCCGCCTATAAGGCTCAGGTAGAAATGTGGCCTCCTGACCAGAGCGCAGGGACGACGCAAACAGGCTTTCTGGGGTGCAAATGAACTGGAGGCGGAGGAGGACCTAACAGAGGTTAGGGACAGCTGATCTGTTATAACTGCGGAGGACCAGGATGTTATGCCCATGAGTGCACTAACCTTATGCAATTGTCGTGCAAATATTGTACTCATTTTGATCATGAGACAGAGGACTATCCTACGCTAATAGAACCTGCCATCTCAGCTGACTCAGAACTTGCAGATGATGAGATCTGAGCCTCATGAGGAGGATTCGAATGTGAATATAGTGCTTCGAAGTGGAATTGCAACGGGATATGATAAGGGGAACAACTTGAAGACAGTGCATGGGTTTGCAAAGCTCTGGCAAAGGAGGTTGAATTTGATATGGAGTGCACATGTGAAATGTTCATGGAAAAAGAGAAGAGCTTCAATGAGGCCTCTACCTTAGGGAGCAAGGATAAGCCTGATCAGGAGATAGACCCTTCTATGCTTACAACCTTTCTAGAAACCTACATGAAGCTACTGCATGATAGCAAGGCTATGAAGGGATTATAGGAGCTTATAAATAGATGCACCAGAAACACTCCAGGTGAACCGCACGTGGTACGAAAGATTGGTAAGCATAAAGAAAGGACAAGACAAGAGATGAGAATGATCGCGTAGATAGGAGAATATGAAATGGATCAAGTTATTTTGGATTTGGGGTAAGACACGAACGTCCTACCAAAGTAAACTTGGGAGTGGATGGGAAGACCTACACTACAGTGGTCTCTGATTCAGTTAAGAATGGAAAATCAACAGAAGATCATCCCCATGGGGCGGCTACAAAGGGTGACTATAGATATTGAAGGTGTGAGTGCATTGGCTGACTTTGAAGTAATAGAAATTTTGGATGAAAGCAACCCCTACCTTGCGCTCCTTGGAATTGATTAGGCTACTGACATGAATGGGGTAATCCACGTAATAGTACCCTAGATCCTGCTGAAGGATCACACTATATTGAACCAGTCCATGATTATGATATGATGATTTGGATTGTATATATAAGATAACCGTGTGAGACCAAGATTGGGTGAATCCAACAACAGATGGACAAATTATATGGGATCGCTAGAGTTCATACACCTCGTACTCTGATGAAGAATTAGAGCACTGGCTGAAACAATTACATGAAGTAACCATGTTGAGCTGTAACATGATGACCCGGTCGCTACACTGTGTATTGTTAGAGGTAAGAGATATACCCACTTATGATGGTTTGAATGAGGTAGATGTATTTTTGGATGCATTTGAGAGGGAGGTACCAGAAAAGCAGTGCTTCAAGGCTTTGGACTGGGCATTGCGCGCTATGGCCGCAAGATGGTGGGGTACACACAAAGGTAGCTTTGAAGATTGGTGCGAGTGCAGGAGGATGATGAGAACATGCTTTTGGAAACCAAAGGTATGAATGACAGACACATATGATGGGAAAGATGATCTGTGCACTCACTTGGCCAAATGGGCTCAGGCTTATGGAGTGAAGCCCCAACCGAAATGGGTGCACTTGTTCTATCATGCTTTGGATGTCATCCCAATGAACTGGTACTTGGAAACAGAGCTCCACCATGGTATAGGTGAATGGGATATTCTACGTGAAGGATTCATAATGATGTTCAGCTTTGAAGATGGGTTTAATAGTATTGACAAAGCGCTACAAGAAGTGAAAGCAACGATCTTTAGGATACCACAGGATCCTTTGGATATGATTCAACCCGATTGGACTACTTGGTTGAGCCACGTGCTAGAATGCTATAACGTGACTACTTAAGAAGAAGATGAGGATCGGTGAAAGATTACCATCCCTGAAATAGAGGGTCACTGTGAGGTTGAGGGACTGCAGATTGAGAATCCTGATATAATCGCACCACTAAAAATGAAATAGGTAAATATTGGTATAGAGGCAGAGCCCAAATTTGCAAAGACTGGAGATTACTGGGATGATGCAATGGTGGATAAGGTCACTAAATTGCTCCGCGAATACTAGGATTTTTTCCCTACCAAGTTTATAGAGCTAAAAGGGATAATAAGAGACCTGGGCATTATGAAGATCACATAAAACTTGACACAAAGCCAATTAAGAAAAGACATTATTGTCTCAATCCAAAGTATAAGGAGAAGGTCTGCTTAGAGCTAGACAAGATGCTTGTGGGAGGCATCATTGAGCCCATACAAGAATCTGATTGGGTAAGCCCAATTGTGGTACATGAAAAGAAGCAGAAAGATGAAATAAGGATATGCGTAAATCTCAAGAAGTCAAATGACGCATGCATACATGATCCTTTCCCGACTCCGTTCATTGATGAGGTATTGGATAATGTAGGTGGTCAAGAAGCGTACTACTTCACTGATGGTTTCTTTGGGTGCCATCAGATCAAAATCATGTCGGAGGATAGAAGCAAGACAAACTTTTCAATTGAGTGGGGATGTTTTTAGTACATTGTAATGCCTTTCAGATTGAAGAATGCGCCAACGATTTTTTTGCGCGTAGTCATTGCTTTTTTCAAGGAATTTATTCATAAGTTTTTGGAGGTGTACTTTGATGACTGGACTGTGTTTGGGCTAGTGAAGCGCCATGTGGCAAGTTTTCACCTGATGCTGGATACATGTCAAAGGTACCAGATTGTACCCAATCTAAAGAAGTGCATGTTTTGCATTCCCTTTGGGACTCTATTGGGTCATGTGGTTCATCGACTAGGACTTGTTACAAAAAATTTTGTCACTATCCCTATACTCCCCATTCCTTGATCCTGGAGGACCTCTACAGTGAACTCCACATGATTTTCCTTCAAGAAGAAACTCCCATTGTGTCCCTCTTCATGAGCATATCAATTCCCTTTTGCACCATTTCCCTTGAAACTTTTGTTTTGCCCAATTTACAAGATTGACGCTAATGGCCTTTGTCTCCCCCATGCCGATGTGTAGATATTAGCACTACTCCTTGCATCGACCAGAGCATCTGAGTTGTGTTCTAGTCATGCCAGTCTTGTTAAGGAAAGTTTTCTAAATTAGAGCCAAAGCTTCCAGCTCTAGAAGCTCCATAACGGAAATTTGGTAAGTGGTTTGGCCAGATGGGGATGAGGATGACAGTTTGGGATCCTTTCCCCTATAATGATGGAACTA
The DNA here is from genome assembly GCA_000404065.3 of Pinus taeda. Lineage (NCBI taxonomy): Eukaryota > Viridiplantae > Streptophyta > Pinopsida > Pinales > Pinaceae > Pinus > Pinus taeda. The sequence goes on from APFE031581716.1 coordinate 110,192, forward strand.
CCTCAAGGGAGAAGTCCTTCTCCCATGAGAAGAGGAACCATCTCCCATCCATATTTCCTATCTAAACCTCCCTTCTTTCCAAGCACAAACTAGTCACAGTTGATAGTTTTGGTTGAGTGTGAGTGTTATAGTTGGAGTCATAGTTTTTGGTTGAGTGTTGATGCTATTTTGGTTTGGAGTAGAAAAGAAAGTTATTACTAGTTGTAGCTATCTAGTTGTGTGAGGGACAAGTGTGATTTGGTTTGTAGTGAAGCCTAAAGAGAAGAGATTTAAAACTATCGTTGTTTGAAGCCAATGTGGAATGCTAGCAGAAGTGTGTGGGAAACTGGTCTTGTCAGAGGAAGGCTGCAACATCAAGATGAATGGTTGTAATCTCTCTTTGATATTAATATATGCAACTATCGATTGATTTCCTACATGTTTTGTAATATTACATATTCATGGCTTAATGTTTCTTGACTTGTTAAGTAGGTTAAATTACAATTTGTCTATTATTATGTTTGTTTTCTGTTGTTGTTTACTTGTTTCAAGAGCTTGAAGAAGGAAGCGAGAGATTGTTGGAGCGAGAAAGCGAGGAAATCATCAATCAGGATAAGCAACCAAGAGGTAGGTCCTCTTGATTGATTCTAACCTAAGGAATTCTTCCATAGAATGTATCTGTTGTGGCTAGACCCATTATTGGGCTAAAAGAATTTGTTCATGTCTGCACTTATAATTTTACTTTACCACAAATTGGCAACTCCACTGGGGATCCCAATCGTTTTGTTTTTCTTGGATTTCATGATTTCGTGAGAACTTTTCTAGTTTCACATTTTCCTTTTGGTTCTATTTCTTTTCTCCTGCTCATTAGTTTGAGTCTAAAATTCATAGTAGCAGATCTGGTCCTTGTTTCATTTTTTTTTTTCCTTAGTTCCCTCGATCAGCACACTTAATTCGCTGACAGTCACACCAATTAGTGAAAGTTGTTGAGAAACAGTCATTCTGACCAGCCTCTAGCGCTTGTTGTTAGTTAGGCAGTCGCGCCGATGCCTGTTTTCCAAGACTGGGATTTGCATAAGAGATGTCTGATGTTGCATCATTGTAATCCGACAAAGAAAGAAATTGAAGAATGGCTGAACAAATATATTCATGAGTTCGCGGTGCAGGAAAATAGGAATCAGTGAGTATCAAAGGAACAATGGTCAAAGCGCTACTTATATATGGAAATCCATGAAATTTTCTTTGCATTCTGAGTTGTACGAGTCGATCGCAAAGCTAGTAGACAATCAAGGAAGGTGTAGGCTCAACAAACAGATTGTGTGGACTCCAAAGTTGGCGCGCAGACTAGATACATCGGAATATAAAATCATGTGCGCTGTGGACCATTAGATCGATCAAATTATAGGAGGGTTTATCACTGAGTTCATGGTAGAGACGTCAGTCAACTAAAGTGAGGCAGAACGAGGTTTCCTCAAAGCATTACAAGATAAGTACGTCAAATATTGAACACTTGGATTAAAATGCTATTGTGTGAAAAGCAGGTTATACGAATAAATTGATGTTTGGGGCTACGCGAAGTGGGAGGATCTATAGAAATGAAGGTAGTGCAGAAATAGAAACTAGCCCCTTGATTTCACCTCGGTGATAAAGCGAGGAAGAGCTCGTGAAGGTTTTTCCTAGGAGTGCGATTAGTTTGATAAGCCAACAAATTCCGCACATACCACCTCCACCTACACCACCACCAGTTTCAACATCTTCACCTCCATCTCCACCCACACCACCTCTGCCACCGCCACAATTCAATATGGTGAGCGCAATAAATTTTCCAGTGTTGAAAGGAGTAGGGAACAAAGATCCAGACCAATTTTGGTTCGTGGTAAAGGCAGTATGGGAAGCACAAGGAGTCACGGATGACAACATAAATAGGGCAATGCTGGTAAGCACCTTGCAGGCTTGCGCACTAACATGGTACATTAAGCATTGTAATGACAATCCAAATGCGGGGATCATGGATATCCAAGCTACGTTGAACAGTTAATTTAGCAGGCCAAAATCAGAGACACAGTCGATCATCGGATTTAAGGAAATCATGATACTTCTAGGAGAGACCCCGAAGGAGCTAGATCAAAGACTGAAGGGTATGATTTGCGAAGCCAACATGACCTTGATAGGTGGGTAGCACCGCGCAAGGTTTGTAGTGTCACTAACGCCGCATCTAAGGACTGCGCTGTCACAGCAGAAGCTATCCACCCAGGCCAAAGCTTTGGAGATTGCAATGAGACTGCATGAGACCCCAATACAAAATCCTAGCCTGGGAGTCCAACAGATCCACGTGCAATTGAAAAATATATGTCTTGAGATGTAGAGTTTGAAACAAGATATGACAACTCGCCTAGAGGCACGCGAGGAGGTATGGTGCATAAAATGCAAAGGCCAGGGACATGACAAGAACCATTGCCTAGTCTTTGCGAACTACCTGGTGGGAGAATGACCAATTCCATTGAGACCAGAGGCACAAGCAGGACCAAGTGTGGTGCCTGCATTATGGTGCACGATTTGTCAGATAGCAGGGAAGGACGCTACAGATAATTCCCACCTATTAAAGAAGTATACGCAGACGTCCCAACAATTGTTCTGTAATTTTTGCAGGTCGGTAGGCAATGATGAGCGCACATGTAGAAGTTATGAATTGATGATGGATCAGACCCCTACCTACAGAGTTCAGGCCGAAATGCGAGCCCTCTATCAAAATACAGGGATGGGATGCACTGGATGTCAGGGGCACGGATGAGGTCGAGGTGGAATGGGACTAGAAAGGGGTCGTGGATAGCTGATTTGTTACAATTGCAGAGGGCCAAGGCATTATGCCTGCGATTCTACAAATCCAATAAGAGAATCATGTTTATATTGTACCTAGTTTGATCATGAGATGGAGGATTGCCCCACACTAATAGCGAGGTTGTGCGATAAAGGAATACTCCAGCCTCCCCCGACTTAGACCCTACAAATGATGAGGTTTGAGCCATGTGAGGAGGACCCGAATGTAAACATCATGCTCCAAAGCGGTATCATGATAGGAGAGGACAAAGGTAAGCAGCCAAAAGAGAGTGCTTGGGTTCACAAGGATTCAACAAAGGAACTAGAGTTCGATTTGGAGCACGTGAGGAAGACATTCATGGAAGCTAAGAATAGCTTCATGAAGGCCTCCACTTCAAGTAGTAAAGATAAACTAGAACCAGATATGGACCCATCAATGCTTACTACGTTTTTGGAGACATGCATGAAGCTACTGTGCGACAGAAAGGCTCTGAAGGGACTATAAGAACTCATCACTAGATGTGCTGGACTAGAAGAACCGCGTGTAGTCCGAAAGCTCGGAAAGCACACAATTTGAACAGGAAGGGAGATGAGACTGACCGCGCAAATAGGGGAATATGAAATGGATCAAGTAATTTTGGATCTAGGATCGAACGCGAACATCCCGCCAAAGCAGACATGGAAGCGCATGGGTAGGCCTGCGTTGCAATGGTCTCCTATTTAATTGCGAATGGTGAACCAACAAAAGATCCTACCGAAGGGAAGATTGCAGGGAATAATGGTAGATATTGAAGGTACGAGCACGCTTGCAGCTTTAAAAGTGATAGAGATTGTTGATGAACAAATCCCTATCCTGCGCTACTGGGGATAGAGTGGGCCACTGACATGAATGGAGTGATAAATCTAAAGAAGCGCAAGATGATTTTTGAGAAAATGTCACTACGCGTAGTGGTACCTTTAGACCCTGTAGAAGGATTGCGCTACACAGATCCAGTGCGTGAAAATGAGAGCGATGACGATCTAGACTGCATCTACAAGATAATCGCACGACAATAGGACTGGGTGAATCCAACAGCAGATGGCAAGATTTCGTGGGAGCGCAAAAGCTCCTGCACATCTGATTCGAATGAAGAAATAGAAGGATGGCAGAACCAGTTACACAAGGTAACCATGCTTAGTTGGAACATGATCGTAAGATCACTGTGCTGCATGATGATAGAGGTAAGAGATCTGCCTATGTATGATGGGTTGGCAATGGTGGATGAATTCCTGAACAAGTTTGAGAGAGAAGTGATAGAACAGCAGCGTTTTGATGCTCTAAAATAGGTACTACGCGCTACGCCCGCAAGGTGGTGGGGTAAACACTAGCGAAATTTGAAGGACTGGCGGGGATGCAAAAGGATGATGCGCCTACGATTTGGGAAACTGCAAATGCAGCTAACAGGAAAGTATGATGGACAGGATGATCCACGTGCACACCTCGTGAATGGTCTGTGGGGAAGAGCCACAACCTGAATGGGTGCATTTGTTCTGTCATACCCTGGATGTCATACCCATGAATTGGTATACTGAGAGAAAGCTCTGCCATGGCATGAGCGAATGGGATATCTTACGCAAACGATTCCTGCTAACCTTCATGTTTGAAGATCGTTGGTGGGATACTGTTGATGATTCACTACAAGTAATAAAAGCAACTATCTTCAAAAATACCCTAGGATCCAATGGTAGTGCTTCAGCCAGAATGGATGAAAAAGCTGAGCTATGTACTGGAGTGTTACAATGTAAATATTGAGGAGGATGATGAGGATCCATGGAAAATTAACATTCCAGAAACTGAAGACTATTGCAAGGTTTGAGGACCATTGATTGAAGATCCTGACATCATCACGCCACTAAAAACGTAGGTAAACATTGGGACAGAGGTTGTACCAAAGTATGCAACGCTCGATGACTATTGGGATGATGCCACGGTGGATAAGGTCACTGAGTTACTCCACAAATACCAAGAGTTATTCCCAGACAAGATTACAGACCTAAAAGGGATCGTTGGTGACTTAGGGATGATGAAGATCACCCTAAAACCCGACATGAAGCCGGTCAAGTAGAGGCCTTACTGCTTGAATCCAAACTATAAGGAAAAGGTCCGCGTAGAACTAGACAAAATGTTCGAAGCCAGAATTATTGAGCCAATGGAAGAATTCGATTGGGTGAGCCCTATGGTATTACAGGAGAAAAAGAAGAAGGGCAAAATAAGAATATTCATGGACCTCAAAGATGAATGACACCTGTGTACATGACCCGTTCCTGACACCATTCACAGATGAAGTATTGGAAAATGATGGCAAATAAGAAGCATACTCATTCACGAATGGGTTTTCGGGGTACCACCAGATCAAGATCGTGCCGGAAGATAGAAGCTAGATGACCTTCGCAATGGAATGGGGCTGCTTTCAATACACCACTATGTTGTTTGGGTTGAAGAACACGCCAGCCATCTTTTTGCGCACCGTTGTTGCTGCATTCTAAGAATACATCCACAAGTTCCTAGAGGTCTATCTGGATGATTGGATTGTCTTCGGATTGGTTAAGCACCATTTGGCAAGCTTACACTTGATGTTGGATACTTGCCAACGACACCAGATTACGCTGAACCTTAAGAAGTGCACATTCCTCGTTCCCTTTGGGAACCTGTTGGGACATGTGGTCTGCAAATATGGAATGATGGTGGACCCCGCGAATATTGCAGTGATTCTAAATTTGGAAGCACTGGAAGTGTTAAATAGTTGCGTGCTACCTTCGGAAACACAGGGTACTACAGGAAGTTCAAAAGCTATGCCCAAATCACCGTGTCGATGGATAAACTATTGAAAAAGGATGTCACATCTTGCTAGAATGATGATTGCATGAAGAGCCTGGATGTCCTAAAAGGGAAATTGGCCTTCACCCCAATCTTGGTCTTCCCAAAATGGGATGTGGAGTTTCATGTCCATGTCAATGCATTGTGTATCGCCCTGGGAGCAGTGCTCACACAAGAGGTCAGAGAGGGCTTGGATCATCCTATTGTGTTTGCAAGTCGTAGATTGTCCAAAGCTTAGAAGAACTATTCCACAACCAAGTGTGAGGGGCTGGAAATGGTGTACGCGCTCCAAAAATATCGGCACTATTTGCTAGGAGGACATTTCAAGATGTATACAGACCATTCTGTGCTAAAGTACTTGGTCAATAAGCCTGTGTTGGGGGGGCACATATGTAGGTGGCTCTAATTGTTCCAAGAATATGACTTTGAGGTCATGGTTAAACCTAGACACTAGAACGTAGGACCACATCAATTGTCATGTATTGAGACAGGCGAGGAACCTATGAGTTTGGAGGAAGGATTACCCGACGCGTAGCTCTTTGCTGTGCGCGTCACGGGCGGGCAATTTAGAGATATAATACACTTTCTAACAACAAGGACTGTGCTAAAGGAGTACTCTGTCCAATAGAAGAAAGAATTGGTGGTGCGCATGGAAGATTTTTATGTCATTGCAGGGCAACTATAAAAAATGGGAAATGACGAGATATTGCGAAGATACATACCTGAGTTTGAATGAAGTTAGATCCTCACAGAATAACATGGGGGCATTGCAGGAGGACACTATGCAAGATGTGCGACTGCACAAAAGATTCTTCGCGCAAGGTTGTGGTGGCAAACCCTTCACCAGGATTCAAAAGCACACTGTAAGGCCTGCAATATCTGTCAAAGGACCGAAAAACCATTGCCGAGGGACGAGATGTCGTTGAATCCACAAATGACGCTGCAACCATTCGAAAAATGGGAAATCAACTTTGTGGGACCTATCAAACCTCAGGGAAAAATGGGTGTGCACTACATTATCACTGCAATAGAGTACCTAACACGATGGGCGGAAGCACAGCAAGTCAAATACTGCACGACCACTACGGCTTCAAAGTTTTTGTTTGAAAACATGTTGACCCGATTTGGCTATCCAAAAATCTTAATGAGTGATTGTGGTACACATTTCCTGAATGAAACCATCAACGCGCTCACAGAAGAGTTCCAGTTGTATCATCAAAAAATTACACTGTATCACCCACAAGCCAATGGGACAGTAGAAGCATTCAACAAAATACTAGAGACTGCGCTAACCAAAGTGTTCAACGCGCAATGAAGCGATTGGGACCTACGTGTACCTACAATGCTATGATATTACAGAACAATGTGCAAGAAACTGACGGGACAAACACCTTTCCGGTCAGTTTATGGCGTGGAAGCTCTCATGCAAATGGAATATATCGTACCTAGTCTACGCATAGCAGCACTCACAGGGATGATAGACCGCAAAGCTCTAGAGGAAAGGCTCACACAATTGGAAGAACTTGAGGAGGAATGGTTCTTGGCTAAGTTTCATCAGCAGGTACAAAATCAACATGAAAAGGCCTGACATGATTTCCATATTAATTTACGCACCTTCAAGGTAAATGACTTAGTGCTGCTGTATGACAGTAAGTTTGAAAAATTTCCGAGAAAATTTAGAATGATTTGGCTGGGACCATACATGGTTAAGGAGGTCAAAGACAAAGGTGCAATCCAGCTAGTCAAACTAAATGGAGAACCCTTCCCAATAAAAGTGAATGGCAGCTGCTTGAAGCCCTACATGGGTGGGTTGACTATCTGACTAGCTGGCCGAAGCACAGTCTTCATGCTTCAAGAAGCTGAACATAGGCATAGGAATATAAACACATGTAGTAGATACCGATACAAATGTATGGAAACAATTTCGACACAAGGGTCCCAGAACAACAGATGCAACAGATACAATAAGCAGCAACTCATTGCGGTGCAGATCTCGGTACAGTTATAGAACAGCTGGAGGGACTCCGTGCCAAGATCGTCGTGCTGATCGAGTGACTCGAGGGTGAGTCACGATGCTTGTGTTGGGGGCCTGTTGGGTATGGAATCCCCCCACGACATGTTTTTGGGCTCAAAGCCCAAGTTTTGACCTCATCTTGTTGTAAATACTCTGCGAATTGTGGGAGCAGAGCACGAAATGTATGATAGAGTCACAGGGTTGTCCGCCCTAGTCTTGTAATGTAATTTCAGCCTACCCATGGTCCGCGAACCATGGGATTGTATAAATAGAGTGAGGCTCTAAGTGTAAAAGATAACTAAGAAAGGAGAGAAGTAAAAAATGAGAGAATAGAAATAAAGAGCAAGTGCCTAAGTGTGTCTTGGATCGTAGGGTAGGAGAAGGCTCTGCAGCTGAGTGTGCAGAGGCCTAGTAGTCCGTAGCTGAGTGCGGGAACCCCTACAGCTAAGTGCGCAGAGTGGAGTCGAGTCTGTAATCGAAGAAGAGATTAATAAAGAAAGGTTTTATTATCAATTTGTGTATCTATTTTTGGATTAATGCATGGTTAATGTAAATCACAAATATATTGTTTATTTACTGCATGTACTTGTATGATTGGTTTATATTGCTAAATATATTTAACGCATACAAATAAGCTAAATTAATCAACTAACAGTGGAATACTAGTCAAGGCTTGGGTAATAACGATGTTCGACCCATGAGTAGGGTTGCGCGAAGGCAACACCTCAGGTTGCAAGGAACAGGTAAGTGCATGTAACGACATGTGTTCAGGGTCTAACTGTGGACCACTTGAACTCATTAGACATCTCAAGGGTGTGGAAACCTGGTTCTAGCACCCTCCCATACTACTTCGGGTGAGACCTCAGTCCGCGCTCTGTGAATTATTACCGAAAGGGCCAGTAGTACCGGGATTTGTTTGGCTAAATCACCTTTGAACTTGGGTCAGGCCTAAGAAGCCAAAAATTTCATTCTTATATTGTTGCATTAATTTTGTGTTCTCTATCTCTCAACTAGTGATAATTCATTGAAGACCAAGATCTCTTTTCTCATATAGTTGCAAGTAGGAGCTTTTGTCAGATGACAATGGTAGGGCCTTGTAATTGAAACCTAATTCAAGATCAACCATTAAAATTTATTGAATTAACCTAAGGAAGCATTGAAACCTAACGCTTGCAATTAGTGGTCTAGGCTAGAGACGTGTTCTGGCGTCTTTAAACCTAATAGCTGTCATTAGCTTCGGCACTAGACAACGTTAGTACAGACTTGTGCTCCCTGTACCATCGAGTATATAAAGGGAGACCCCACTAGGATGCAATCTTTTATCCATAGGAAGCTAAGTCTACTACCTTGTAAACATGATACACCAAATGCAACATTCGGGGAGATTTCCTGCCCGTACATCTTGGTTCACCGGGAGGCATTCTACAGTTCACGGTTACTCGGTAATACTTTATGCCTAGAGTACCATGAGTAGTCATTTTTGATCTTTACTGTCTCCTTAAATTTGAAAAGATCACTCGAGTGCTTGTCCTTTTGAGCTCGTTAATCCTAAAAGTGACTAGAGTCACCTTTCACCCTTTTCCTTCTTTTGGAAATGCTGGTGCTCCTTATATGGCGACGTTATCCCTTCTTGGGCTAACCATTGGTTTACTTGTCTAGTTATTTTGACCTTGGTGATCCTGAGTGTCCCAACTCCTGCCTCGCCATTTCCTTCATTTGAATCACATCACGATGATTTTGAGGTTGACCCCTCACATTCTTCCCCTATTTCTTCACCCTTCTCTTCTACTTCGCCTGGTGAAATTTTGAAATCCACTAACCAGGAGGCTAAGAAGAGAAGAAGAAGATGAAGAAGAAGAAGAAGACAGATAAGTGAGATGCCAACCGTGTGGCTGTTACTCCAAATGCACCCCCCGTCGACAAACCTTCTGATTATTTACGGAAGGTAAAATTCCCTTTCAGGATGTGTAGTGGTGACCATCTCCTTAGAGACTGTCCTGGCATTCCCAGAGTCTCAGAGGTATGGTCTCAAAATCTAGATCGACCATCCCCATCAACCTCTGGAGATCATGTCGATTCTAAATCTTTAGCTAACGATGATAAGAAGAAAGGGAAGATTAGATTCCCCTGTAGGTTATGTGAAGGAGAGCATCTTCTTCACCTTTGTCCTCTTATGGATAAAGCCTCCAAAGTTTTGGAAAACCTTGCAGCTGCTCAACCCCAACTTCTTGTTGGTTATCAAAGGCTTTCTTCTAACCCTCTCTCGGTTGGTAAATATATTGACTTGGATTCATCTCTTACCCATCATGCTCTTCTTGAGCATGACTCTCTTGTGTCTGTTCTCGACCAACAATTGGTCAAAAAGAGTGTCGAGTTGGATCTGCCTTTAGTTGTTCACTCTGTTCCCGAAGAGAGTGGTGATCATACTGCTCATGTCTTCTCATCTCCTTATATTTTCATGAATCAAAGAGTGACCTTCCCATCCCAGTTGTTTAGGAGAGTCTTTCTTCTATGCCGGTACAACATGGGGGCAATCATATGATACGCCCACCAAGTATTTTTGTCGTCTCTTTCGATTGGGGTCCGTTGGCTGCTTTCTGCCTCCCATCTTATGTGCCTTTCCAGATCATAGTACAAGCCTATAATATAGTAGTATCTGGAACTATATTAGATGAAGGTGCGTCTATTTACATCATGTCTTCTACTACATGGCAAGCTTTGGGTTCCCCACAGTTTGTGCCGGTCACCCAGAATCTGTTGGCTTTCGACAGAGGAACCAGTCAGCCCTTAGGGGTCCTTCTAAAGTTCCCTATTACTTTGGAAGGAAAGATCATCTATATAGACATGATGGTAGTCCAAGGACCCTTATATTCAATCTTCTCCGTGGATGCGACTATGTTTATGTCATGGGAGCTCTTGTTTCTTCACTTTTCTGTGTGGTTTGTTTTCTACATGAAAGGAGAATTATGATTATTGATCAACTGTCATTCATTGGTCACCAGGCACCTCCTTTGCAACCATCATCCCCTATCAACTCTTATTGGCAGGTAGTACCTTCCTTGCCATAGGTCAATTATGTGGCTACCCGTTTCATCTCCACATCTGTTGTTGATCACAAAGATGGTATAGTACAGTATGTACTGGGCATTGGAACTCGATCTATCATTTGCACTAGTTGACATGTGTTCCTCCCAGAGCATGGTTCTTCTATCTAATGAGGACCTCTTGGGAGCCATGTTATCATGTGGTCCATGATCATATGGGTGAGGATATTTCCTGGTCTTGTGTCAACCTCATTAGAAAATGAAAAAAGGAGTCATGAGGATAGTTCCTGGTCTTGTGTCAACCTTGTTAAAAAGATGAAACAAAAGGGTCATGAGCATATTTCTTTGTCTTGTGTCAAGCTCATTAAAAAATGAAACAAGGGTCTTGAGGATAGTTATTTTCCTGTGTCAACCTCATTAAAAAATGAAGCAAATCCCTTTTCCAAACCAAGTCTTTGATTAGGATGTCATAAAATCCCAGTCGAGTCTTTCAAAGATCTCAAAAGTGAACCTTCATTCCATCCACCTAGTTGACTGAAATGAAGCTTGGGGGGCATGTACCTCGAATTCAGTAATTATGCTGGGGGTATGCAAACTTATAGCAAGCATAGTTTTTCATTTCAAGCTTGTGTAAACATGAAATTGAATCCAAGCAGAGTTCTCCATGGTTCAAGATTCTGTAAAATGAACCCATGCCCAATTTACATCTTGTGATTGCTATTTTATCAGCTAATTTCTTCTAGATGAGCCTTGTTTGTTTTATTCCATCGCCACCATATCTTTGGCCGATCATATGCTTTCACTTGGTTGTTTTTCCTTTCCTGAGGAATCGCAACGATGAGTGGTTTTGTTAGCCAGACTCTTGACCATTACTTGTTTTGAGCAGTTCTACCATTGCTGGAACCAGTTGCTACCTTCTATATCGCTCATTCCTCTAGGACAAGTCACCTTTAAGCTCTTTTCTCGACTTGTAAAACTCAAATGAAAAGATTGCCCAATATTTTTCCCTTTTGACTCGTAGATGAGAATAAAATGGGGGTTCGCTTTCAAGCTCTTTTCTAACCCTTTAAAAGTGAAAATATGGCCGATCACTTGTCGTTTCAAACTCGTTAATAGATGCCAAACGTCGTGCGCCCAGTATAAGTTTACCCCTTTTTCGCGCTGGGAGGCACTATTTACGAAAAAGGTATTCCTTACTGAAATGGTCAAGCGGTTCGATCAAGTATTTTTTTCAACATTTTTGGGCTCGAGAGACACAAATGTATGAAAAGGGACCATGTGGAGTTTTCTTTTACATGTCTTTTTCAAACTCTCTAAACATGAAAAATATATTGAGCTACACCTTTGTCGGAATTTTTAAACTATTAAAAAACATTGGATTCGTCCTAAGGATGAACTTACAATGCAAGCATATGCTATCCCCTTCAAGCTTGTGATTAAAAAATAATTGGGGTACTTGCTAGAAATGGTGGGGGAAAAATTTGGAAATATATCAGTCGTGTCGGCAGCTCACTCTTGAACATGACACTCTTTGCTTTGTGTCGAGTTGGGATATCCTCCTTTGTATCGTTGACCTTCCTAGGTTTGGGCTGTTCATTTTTCCTTCCATTTGATCTCTGCTACGTCATCATGACCACTGTTCCTATGGATCCAAAAGCTTCCAAACTTCCAGTTGCGTCACCGATATGTTGAAGAGTTGTCCTTCTGTAGTTACACTTACCTTTGATTCTATGTATCATCCAAACTCATTTTGCATCCTCTCGTCTTGCGTCAATGATGTGGGATTCATTATGGCCCTCCTTTGACATGGTCGCTTTCCATCGAATTTAACTCATTGTCCGTGAAGTTGACCGAGAGACTCCCTTCCAGTACCTTAGAGCTTGCATGCCCTAATGGAAAGTTCTTCAAACTCGACGACAAGTTCACATCAATGGCGTTCGATCGAGTAATTTCACGGGTGTTCGACCTCAGTTCCTCTATTCACATTCCATGGATTGTGCTAATAGTGCCTTGAGGACCATTGTCATTATTGGTGGTTTCTCTCCCGCTTGTTAACGGTTTACATCATTGAATGGTAATCAAGCGACTTTCTAGCATGTTCGACGTCAACACCTCTATTCACATGCTAGGATCTGTACTTTGATCGGGTCGTGTTGGAGCACAAAACCCTGGACTCAGACCACAAAAATTCCCACTTGTGAAGTGGTGTGACATGATTATGTTGATGTGCATGTCTCTTTTAGATGGCTGGCTGTGACCAGACCATGAGTTATCATTCGTGATCCTTCTCATTATTGGATGGTTGTGACCATACCTTGGTTTCATCATGATCCTCCTTGACGGATGGTTGTGCCCATACCTGGATCCATTTACATGATCATTCTCTGGATGGCTACGTCCATGCCATGATTCATGCATCATTTGACAGAGGTCTCAGTTTATGTACATGTATCTATACTTTCTTGCAGGTTTTCCGACGATAGACTACGGTTCCCCACATTGATTTATAAAGCATTTCATCCCTCACTCCAGTTCGACCTTCACGCTTTAGGGGGCATCTGTTACACAACATTTTGTCACTGTCCTTGTACTCCCCATTCCTTGATCCTGGAGGACCTCTACAGTGAACCCCGCATCCTTTTCCTTCATGAAGAAACTCCCATTGTGTCCCTCTTCATGAGCAAATCAATTCCCTTTTGCACCATTTCCCCCTGAAACTTTTGTTTTGTCCAGTTTACAAGACTGACACTAATGGCCTTTATCTCCCCTGTGTCGATGTGCATAGATTATCACTACTCCTCGTGTCGACCAGAGTGACTGAGTTGTGTTCTAGTCATGCCAGTCCTGTTATGGAAAGTTTTTTAAATTAGAGCCAAAGCTTCCAGCTCTAGAAGCTCCATAATAGAAGCCTGGTAAGTGGTTTGGCCAGATGGGGTCGAGGATGACAGTTTGGGCTCCTTTCCCCTATAATGATGAAACTACCTCAAGGGGTAAGTCCTTCTCCCATGAGAAGAGGATCCATCTCCCATCCATATTTCCTATATAAACCTCCCTTCTTCCCAATCACAAACTAGTCACAGTTGATAGTTTTGGTTGAGTGTGAGTGTTAAAGTTGCATTCATAGTTTTTGGTTGAGTGTTGATGCTATTTTGGTTTGGAGTAGACAAGCAAGCTATTACTAGTTGTATGTATCTAGTTGTGTGAGGGAAAAGTGTGATTTGGTTTGGAGTGAAGCCTAAAGGGAAGAGATTTAAAACTATTGTTATTTGAAGCCATCGTGGAATGCTAGCAGAAGTGTGTGGGAACCTGGTCTTGTCAAAGGAAGACTGCAACGTCAAGACGAATGGTTGTAATATCTCTTTGATATTAATATATGCAACTATCAATTGATTTCTTACATGTTTTGTAATATTACATATTCATGGCTTAATTTTTCTTGACTTGTTAAGTAGGTTGAATTACAATTTATCTAATATGATGTTTGTTGTCTGTTGTTGTTTACTTGTTTCAAGAGCTTGAAGAAGGAAGCAAGAGATTGCTGGAGCAAGCAAGGGAGGACATCATCAAGTAGGATCAGTGACCAAGAGGTAGGTCCTCTTGATTGATTCTAACCTAAGGAAATCTTCCATAGAATGTATCTGTTGTGGCTAGACCCATTATTGGGCTAAAGGAATTCGTTCATGTCCTTCACTTATAATTTTACTTCACCACAAGACTAATGGTGGATCCCGCAAATATCATAGTGATAATTAATTTGAAAGCATCAAGGAGTGTGAAACAAGCGCAACCTTAGGACATACTGGGTATTACAGGAAGTTTATCAAGGGCTATGCCTAGATCACCGCTCCTATGGAAAATTTGTTGAAAAAGATGTCACGTTCTGTTGGAATGAGGACTGTAAGAAAAGCTTGGATGTATTGAAAGAAAAGATGGTCACTGTGCTGATTTTAGTCTTCTTGGATTGGAAGGAGTTTCATGTACATGTAGACGCATCATGTATAGCGTTGGGAGCAGTACTGACACAGGCTGGCGGAGGATAATTGGACCATCCTATAGCATTTGCAAGCACAAGGTTATCGAAGGCTAAGAAGAACTATTCCACCACTGAGTGCAAAGGGTTAGCCATGGTATACACGCTCCAGAAGTTTAAACACTATTTTTTGGGTGGACATTTTAAGATGTATACGGATCATTTCGAGTTGAAATACCTGGTCAATAAGCCTATGTTGGGGGGGGGAATATGCAGGCGGTTTCTATTGTTCTAGGAGTATGATTTTGAAGTTATTGTGAAGCCTGGATGACTGAATGCAGGACCAGAACATTTTTCGTGCATCGAAATAGGGGAAGAGCCCACTAATTTGGAGGAAAGATTGCTTGACGCGCAGCTATTTGCAATGTGTACCGCAAACAACCATTTTGAATACATCATACACTTCCTAAGGACACGAACTACCCCGGAAGGTTACATCATCCGGAAGAAGGAGTTAGTGGTGCACGCGATAGACTTTTATGTCATTGTCAGGCATCTGTACAAACTGGGGTCTGATGAAATCTTGCGGTGATATGTACCAAAGTTTGAAATGAGTAGTATCCTCATGGATGCTCATGGGGGCACGATGGGAGGTCATTATGCAGGGAGAGCGATCGCGCAGAAGATTCTACGTGCAGGGTTGTGGTGGCCAACCCTCCATCAGGATTCAAAAGCTTACTGCAAGGCATGTCATGTATGTCAAAGGATGGGTAGGTCATCATGGAGAGATGAGCTGCCTCTGAATCCATAGATGACGTTACAACTCTTTTAGAAATGGGCGATAGATTTTGTGGGACCCATTTAGCTCCAAGGTAAGAAGACGGGAGCATAGTACATTATCACTGTGACGGAGTATTTGACTCGATGGGTGGAGGCACAACCTGTGAAGGATTTCACATGCATGACTATTGTGAAGTTCCTCTATGAGTATTTACTGATGCAATTTGGGTATCCAAAGATTTTGATGAGTGATCATGGTACGCACTTTATGAATGAGACGATCAGCACGCTGACGGAGGAATTTCAGGTTTATCACCAGAAAAGCACACCTTATCACCCATAGGCTAATGGGACGATGGAAGCCTTCAATAAAGTGCTGGAGAATGCACTGACCAAGGTTAGCAATGCTCAGCGAAGAGATTTGGTCCTATGCATACCCGCAGTATTGTCGGCCTATCAGACGACATGCAAGAAGTTGACTGGACAGACGCCCTTTAGGCTTGTCTATGGTGTTGAAGCAGTGATGCCCATGGAATATATTATGCCTAGTCTACACATAGAGGCACTAATGGGTATGATGGATCACGGAGCCCTGGAAGAGAGGCTCGCACAACTGGAGGAAGAGAGATTTCTAGCTGGATTCCACCAACAGGTCCAAAAACAGTGTGAAAAAGCATGGCATGATCGACACATTAAGTTGCGCACCTTTAAGGTAAATGACCTAGTTTTGTTATATGACAGTAAGTTTGATAAATTTCTAGGGAAGTTCTGAATGCACTGGCTAGGGCCCTATGTCATTAAGGAGATTACCGATGGTGGAGCAACTTAGTTGGTTAATTGAAGGGAGATCCCTTCCTAGGAAAGGTGAATGGCAGCCGATTGAAGCCATACACCGGTGGTTCGGCCATGTGACTATATGAGGGTAGCATAGTCTTAGTGCTCCAAGCAGCTGAAAGGAGGCACAGAACTATAAGCTACATTGCCCAGGTTGGGGAGTTGCACGATTGGAGGATCGTGCGAAGCAAGGAAGTGTCACAGGGTTCGTGGCAATGGGAAGGGAGTTGCGTTACCCAGGAAGAAATTGCGTAGGTCAGCCAGAAAGTGATCGTTAAAATCATTGTTCATGATTTGACAGTAGAAATGCAGCCAAATGGATTGGGTGGCCAGCATTTAAGACACAATTTATGGGTCATATCCTTGAAAATTTACCGTTAATCCAGCATTAATGAACCAAATATGGGGGGAACGGTCATATTTGAATTCAAAATTCCCTATAAATTACAAGTGGCTGCCCAGCAAAAAACACTTGGCATTTTAAATATTGAGTTGTTGAGCTCTCAGGCACACATGAACTATGAAAACTTCGAAGCTTTGATATCCAGTTCAATATTTCAGACATTGCCGAAGGCGACACAGGAGTTATTGCATAACATCATGTTGGAATGCGTAGAAGCTATCGACACCGAAGCAATGACAACCGATGAAGTTGTGCCCTAGGTTGTTAGGGAGGTAGAAGAAGCTACCCTAGAGGTTGCAAAAGTATTAACAGAAGTTCCCAAATCATCATGGACACCTAAACCCAAGCCGACCCCAACCAAGGAGAGTGCAAAGAAGAATAAAGGCAAGAAACCTGCATCACTGAGAAGAAACCCACCAATGGACAAGCCCACCACATACGAAAAGGGTACATCCATTAATCTGGAGCTGGAGGAGGAAGAAATTGAAGACATCCCAATGGATAATGAGGACTTGGGGGTAGACGTGGAGGAAGTTGAAGTCCAGGGTTCTGACCCTATCACTCAGTTACATGAGCACGTCCCTTCGCATAAGGGCAAGACCAAGGTGCCAAAGGAAATTGATGAGAGAAAGGTCCCATTGCAAACCCCTCTGCTGTTGGATGAGATTGTCTTTGAAGGATCACGCTTGTGCCCCATCATTGACACAACCACCGGGATGATCGCACTGGAATTGCGGAGGTGGCTCAGAGGAGTAGACAAGGTAGGTCTGCTCAACATGTTATGGGTGCCGCACTACAACCACACCCCGATTACAATCTTGGTTATCAAGCAGCTACTATACTTAGTGCATGATGGGTGTCTATGGCTGGAGGAGCCAATACCCATCACCAACAAATTGATCCATAGGATCACACAATTGCTCTACACAGGAGAAAGTCCAACCATGATGTTTGGTAGAAAAGGTGGCGAGTAGGTCCTTGTGGAGGCCATGAAGGAGAAATTTAAGCTTGTGAAGAAGCTACATGGATATGCCATCTAAAGTATCAGTGACCCTTCCATAAAGGTGGCCACGCAGATTTTGGCAAGAAAGGTGATGAGGAAGTGCTGCGCATATGAGGTGCCCACACCTCTCATCACACTAGCAGCCCAATGCGCCGAAGGAGTCCAGTTCAATTGGGCACACTATCTCTGTGGTGAGTTCCTTGCAAACTGTCGTAATGCACAGGAGCTTAGCAAGAATTTCCACTATGCTAGCTCTTGCTGTCTATTGTGTTGGTAGCATGGGAGCTGCCACACGATAGTCAATTCCCCTCGGTCGCACTGAACCTACCAGAAGTAGCAAAGTACACTTCGTTGTGGGTGACCAAGAATGCGTAGTGCATCAAGGAAAAAAATATCTTCTGGATATTGATGGAGATGAACATCTGCATAGCTATCAATCACAAACTGTAGTTATCCCCTACTGTGTTTGCCAACCTACAGGGCTACGTAGAGTTCAACGAAGATTTTCACCATGTGTCAATCAGGGCATGGAAGGACCATGTGTAGACATGGTATGAATTCCCTTACTTGGCAACAAATGAGGCCATTGATGTAGTAGTTGATCGTTGGCCGATAGAGTGGTGCACTACATCAGACTTGGCGGTGGGGGTGAGCAAGTCCACCACACAGTGAAAGAAGTAGAAGGCCAAGCTCAAGATGGTGTAGCTGGCTGAGAAGAGGAAGAAGGAGGTTGTTGACAAGGCCTAGGTGGAGCACGATGCCACTCAGGAGACAAAGAAGGAAACCAGTGGAACAGAGTGGGGCTCTGATAAAGGTGCTAGGTCGCCTTCGCTCGAGATAGATGAAGAGATGGACGAGCAACCAAAGCAGCATGGTGTGGACCTACAGGCAACGTCCACCTACATCAAGTGTCCACAGGAACAAGAGAAAGGAGAGTCGAGGAAGATATCCAAGGCCACTAAGACGTCGTTGGACCCAATCACCCTCATAGAGGGTGATTTGCACGATATTGGAGACACGACGCAAGATGTCACTATGGAGGCCCTACAACAGTTTAAGCAAATACAACAACTAATATTGGGGGCCATTGAGACAGGTTTGCTAGAGTTGTAGACCCACACGTCATAGCCTGGCATGGTGTCCACTGGCTCGCTATTGGCACTTCAGAAGCTACCGAGATGTTGTGCGCAAAGGTCTCCAACGCAATATTGAAGCTTGATGGGGCACTGACCACAAAGAATGAAGCTGAGAGGCCCATTGTCAGCACCCTTGAGGGAGTGGGGTTGAATTTGGTAGCACTACTTGGCAAGGTGCTCCACCTATTGTAGGATGGAGTGATCGTGGAGTTGAGGACCCATGAACACCGTGCTCTACAAGTGATCAACGTGTTGAAAATAGAAACATGTAATTCTAAAAATAACATTGCTAATGATAGCATTTTAGGATATTCCAATTTTAATTTGTCCTTGAATTAAAATTCAAATTTAGTCTCACTAGTTGTTTGAAAAATAATTAATTAATTCATCCCGAGTTAATTAGTTGGAGAAATTCAAACATGAAGTTTTTATGAAGTCATGCAACAGTTATCCCTTTGATTGAGGAAGTTATCCCTTAATTAAGGAGATAAGGATGAGTTGTATTTGAGTTGTAATTAGTTAGCTCAGTTAACTGAGTTAAGTCTAGTTAGATTAGTTCCAAACAGTTTGTGGAACTAATTGTTAGTTCAGTCAGGTAATGCATGCATGCATGAAACTAGTGTACTCTAGATAACTGAATATTCTCTCATAAATAACTCATGTATGTCAGCTCAGACAAAGACCCAGTTGATATTAAAGGTAGGGACAGTGTAGTATCAGTTGCAAGAATTTTCCTGTAAGAAAATCTCTTGCATGTAGAAGGAATTTATTCCTTGAGATTTGAACAGTTTTACAAGGTGTTGGAGTAGTGTGTGAGATCAGTGTCACACAAGGTTACAACAGGAACACCCAGGGTAAACAACGCAAGGAAATAGGAGGCTTGGAGGGTAGAGAGAAAGGCATATGAGTTTTCTTGTCTGTCTATGAGTAGAGAGGGTTTGTACCGAGAGCTGGATAGCTGTGAGAGCTAAATCTTTATGTAATCCTGAGATATTTCCACTTGTATGATAATACAGATAGTGGGGTTTTTAGCTAAGGCTTTCCCCAAAGTATTCTTTTGTGTTTCATGTGTGATTGATTCTTCTTCTCTGTTATATGTGTTCTATTTGATCTTGCTCAAATCGATTAAGCTTCCGCAAGTTTGATTGTAGAAGTAGATTAAGTATTTTGCTTTAGTACATTGCATAATTATATCAATCTATAGTGAGAATTTCTACATGGTATCAGAGCAAAGGTGATCAGAGCTGTGAACAAAATACTGAGAAGGGAAAAGTTGAAGTTTGAAGTTATTGATTGTAGGTACAAAATCGAATTATTATCACACCTCAAAGTTCACCAATGGTGTTCAATGGCTTGAGACTCGAGTATGCACTGGATGGTAGATCAAATTACATAGCATGGAAGGATCACATGGAAGTGGTATTAGAAGACAATTGTTTGAAGGATTTCATTGATCAAGAAATCCCCAAGCCAGCTGCACCTAATGCATAAAAATTGGCGGAATGGAAGAAGTGTGTGGCGAAGGTGAGGAGGATTCTTCTAGAGGGAGTTCAAGACCATATTTTCTCGAGTCTCCATGGGAAGGGGAATCCATTTTCAATGTGGAAGACATTGAAGGACCTATATCAGAACAATAGCGACCAGAGGAAACTAGCGCTCAAGGACAAGCTTCGGAAAATCAAGTGTGAAAAGGGTGACACTATTTCTACATATCTGAACAAGCTCACCACCTGCAGAGATGAGCTTGAAAGTGTAGGAATAATGACAGCCTATAATGATATGGTGAGTCTTGCTCTCCTCGATCTTCCTAAGAGCTGGCATAGATACCAGGACTTAGTGAATGGAAGAGAGAAACTATCTGATTGGGAATGACTGTGGTCAGATCTGATGCAGGAGGAGATCAGGAGGAGCACCAGAGATGGTTCTTCATCTAAGCATGATGATGAAGAAAATATAGCCTCAGTAAGTAAGGAAAGGAAAGGGAAAGGGAAGACTTCCTATGCCAAATCGATTTCTTCTCATGGTGGGAAGAAGATTGAAAAATCTAAAGTGAGATGCTTTAATTTTCATGAGGTGGGCCATTATGCAACTAATTGTCCATTTAAGAAATCCAAGAAGGGATCCTCCAAAGGATCAGAAGGGATCCCCAGTAGAGTCACCATTTTGTCATGCGGAATCAGTCGATCTTGCGGACAAGACAGACCTTCCTAGAATCTAATGAAGACCTAATGACAAACAAACCAACCAAACACTATCTTTCTCTAAATGCGCTTTATAAGTAATGGGAAACAGGTGTGTTTAAGGGCCTACCTCATGTCCAACGCAAGTTCAGAGATTCCTTCGCTTGTTTGATCCAAGTAAGTTCCTTCGTCGCAAACCTGCAAGCACAAACAAGGCAAACAATTAAATAGCACCTGAATATCCAATATTATAAAACATATTTAACATGAAAGTCAAGGAGTCCATGAAACAAATAGCATAAGATACTTGTTGAGAAAAATGAGCTTGGTTGTATTAATTCAAAAGAAAAGAACCTTACAACCTTTGCCTTGACGCTGTACAAGCTCCTTCCAGGGTCCAACAAGAATTCTCCTCTACTTTGAAGTTTCACTCACTTCCCAATGAAGCCAAAAGGTATGTGATCTCTCCTCTCAAGCTTAACTAGGAAGTCTTAATTCCACTAGCATTTACCCTTAAAAATGTTCAGCTTCTAACCTCTCTAGCAACCAGCCCAATGCCTTAATTTATAGTGCAATGGAGGGAAGTTACTAGGTCCTCCTTCAAAGGGATAAAGCCTCCTTCAAAGGGATAGCTCCTCCTATCAAGGGATTAGCTCCTTCTCTTTTGGGATGCATGAACCACCTTGGAGCGAACAATCCACGTCAAAATACTTCTAGAAACATCTAGAATTAACCCAAAAGTGAGTTTTTTAGGATAAACTTGTGCCTTTTTTACTTTTACAGGGGTAGGCACCCACCCCTTTACACAAAGAGCATGCAGGTATGTAGGTAATATGAACAAAGGGTGTGAGTCCGCAGGTAAAAGTAGGAGAAAGTGCGGAACCAGAGTAATATTGATTTTCAATGTATTTCTCTCATTTGCAAAGCTTGACATGAAGAGCTAAGGTCTGAGACTTGCTTAGGAGGCTAGTATAAGTGATGATAGACCCATACTGACTACAAATAGTCATGGTGACGATATTTTTGTGAAACAGACCTAAAATTTTCTGAGTATGTTGCCATCATCCTTATGTAACTCCCAATAAAAATAGCTTGGCAAATGGATGAATGAATATCAAGAAAAATTAAAAATGGTTGAAGTGGATGGAGGTCGATTTCTTGAAAATCATGCATTGGAATTTGCTAAAATTGCTTTGGTATGTTACAATCATCCATATGCATCTCCTCATGAAAAAAATTTGTAAATAGATGCATGAATATTGATAAAATTCAAAAATGGTTGTAGGTGATTGAGGTCAATTTCGTGAAAACTATGGATTGGAATTTGCTGAAATTACTTGGGCATGTTTTCATCATTCATATGCATCTCCCCGTGAGACATATCTGCAAATGGATGTACGATTTTCAATATATGACAAAAAAAAAAAAAAATTGCTCTATGTATTTTTGTTTCTTGTAGTAATTACATGATTTCCTGTAGTATTTTAGGACAATAAGGAAAATGAGTGGTACAGTTTTGGGAATTATATGTGGATGGTGGAAATAAATGAGGGTGATGGCTTGGCATGGCCTTGGTCCATTTGGAGGATTTGAGTAAAGGAGGACAAAGTCAAAATTTGACTTCTTTTGATTAGGCTTGTGATCAACTTTTCTTTTGGTGGCTAACTTGTTTTTGTTGCTTGCAGAGGTTGGAGAGCAACTGCATTGATGAGAGAGATACATGGAGAAAATATTTTTATTTTTTCTTCTTTTTTTCTTCAAGGCCTACTAGCCACTTGAATGAGGTTTTCAACTAGTAGGTCTGCCTAGGTCCCTCAAAGGAGGTTTTTACTGGGATCTTTCTTTTTCTCCTTTTTCTCTTTTTTTCCAACCCATTGACCGCCTCATGGATGTTTTCAATCAATGAGTCAATCTCAAGCACCTCAAAGGAGTTTTTCACCTGAGATTTTATGTTTTCTCTTGTTTTTCATTTTTTATATCTTTTCCTATCCTACTCTACTTGAAAAAAAAAATCATTTTCAAGTGTAGGAATACTTCCAATGTAGCTAATTGCATAACTGGATGATAGATAAAATCACGTGTAGGCTCAAAACATATTCTTTGACATGTACCTGAATGTAAGAGACCAAATGCTTTGATTTAGATGAGATCAGGAATTGTTGAAGAAGGGTGGGTTGCTGCAACTTGACACTTTGTTGGAACCATATTTCAATATAGCTGTGATGTTCCTGGTCGACTTGCTGATTTGGAGCATCTTGGATGTCTTCTTCTGCCATGAAATTCAGATCTTATTTTTTTATTATTATCTTGAACACATAGAGGATCCGATGGTAAACCTGAGGGCATTTTCCAAATCTCTAATTCTGATGTCTGCTCTTCATTAAGTGCAACCCATGATTCTTTGATCTTCTCATTTAAATCTTCTTTTTCTGCATATTGTCCTTCAATGATATCAAGGTAATCTCTTTTTTTTTATAATCTGCCTGAGCTAAGATCAATACCATTTAGATCAAGATGAGATGTTTGGAAGTGTTTTACCTTAGCATTGTAAGTGGGCTAAGCTACTTCATTAAGTGGGTTCGGAAATGGTGGTACAAGTAGTTGAGTGGGCATGGATATTTGAGATGGATGTGGTTGGGGTTGTGGTTATGGTGGAGGTGAATGGTAGGGATAACATGGAGTTGGACATGGAGGATATTGAGGAAAACATTGAGGATATTGTGGATGGCTACCATAAGTTCCTTTCCAACCTTGTTGACAAGATTGGTTTTGGGGTTAAGATGGCCCAAGTTTCCAAGGAAATGGTGTGTTCCAATTACGTTGAGATAGATGTGTATAAGCTTGAAATTGTAAATTATGCTCTTGCATCATATAAAGTTGAGAAGGTTGCCATGGTCCTCTTATAGCTACATAACATAGTTGCATTAGCAATTGACTTTCTCCATTGTCCTTTTGGTAAACTTCCCTCAACCTTGGTAATGAGGGGAAATATTTAATAGCATGTGATTATGCATGTACAACAAAAATATCATCATATTATTTTTCCTCATCTTGCATTCTTAACATTTCTACTTGTTTGGTTAGATTGCTAAGAATTTCTCTTTTAAATTCATCAAACAAATTTCCATGTTTACTTGACTTACCGATCTTGGTGTTGATTTACTTGCTCTTTCCCTTCCTCTTCATATGTGTTTGCATGTTTCACAAATTTCTTAAAATGATAATTGGTATACATCGCCTCTACTCATGAGATCGAGAATATCAATCCACTCATCCCTAGTTGTTCTAAGTAAGAGGGTTCTTAGTGTGTCAGATCCTAAGTGATGTATTTTTGCTCTCTTAACATTATACATGAACTTCTTTATTATATTCTCAAGGCTCTCATCTTCTTTTTGATTCATTCTAAATATTTATTCTTTAAGATCATTATCTTTATATTTTTCTAAAAATATCTCTTGCATATCATTCCATGATCTTATTGAATTAGTCCCTAAACTCATGAACCATTTAAGAGCTCTATTCTTCCATGTTGCTGGAAACAATCTCAATTTTAATTGTTTGATAAGTAACCATAAGATCTACAAACAATTTCAAATTCAAAGAAAAAGGTTTCCAAATCCTCTGACCTCATACCATGAACTTTGGAAGAAAAGATGGAGGGATGTTCTTCATATGCACACAGACCTCAGTATCCTGAATGGGAAATCCAAGAGGATCTTCTTCATTGTCATCATCTCCATCCATTTCTTCTATCTTCTCTATCACCTCATCTTCTTCTACTTGCAACAATGGATGGCGATGTGGCTCTTACTACACCACATGATCAAATGGGGGGTTGGGGTTGGTGTTGGAGAAGTATTTTTTTTCTTTTTTTAATAAGAATGATAATGCAATGAAATTTTCTGTTTTTGAAATGAAATATGCCTAATGCAAATATTTTTTGTTTTTGCAGAAAGCAAAAAGAAATGAATCAACTAGGGACGAAAACAATGCATACTTTGACACCTCTCTAGCAACGGCACCAAAAAGTGATGAGCCTCGATATTGCAACAAAAATGTTGCAATTCCCAAGTCCACAAACTTTAATTATCAACCAGGGGTTCGTACAAACTTAAGAGGTATCAACATGATATGTGTAGCATACAATGTGTCCTTCTTTCCCCGTCATGATGTAATGGAGTGCATGTAATGAAATCAAATCCTAAACTAATTGCAGAAAATGAAATGCTCAAAATCAAAACCTTAACCTATTCCAAGAAAGAATATTCTAATTGAATAAAGTAAAGATAATGAATTAAATGTCAGCCATTACATTTCTAAGAGTTTAGATCCATTAACATAGTTCATTGGATATGACAATCATCATTGTATTATTTATTTCATAAATCTGTCCATTAGCCCAAATCGCTGAAATGTTTTTCATGGGTAAAGAGGCAAGTCCTAAGTGGTCTTTAATCTTCCCTAATCATTGATTTAGAGCCTATGGGTCATGATTCAAACCTAAGGGACCAAAACAAATCTTTTTGAGAAAACCTAAGCAAGTATATACATGTTGGAAGAGTACTATAGGAAACAATAGATTTACTACAGGAAAATATAATTCACCGAATGGCCAAGAAAATCAAATCAAATTGGATGGGACAATTTTTTTTATTAAGTAGGATTTATTACATCTCCATTCCTAGTGGAATCACTCAAAAATACCTCTATTAACCTAAAAAATAGCAGAAAATTACTAGTCTAAAATCTAGAAATTTTAGAACTAGTGAGCTAGTAAATCTATCAAATGCCTAACGTAACCAAGTGAAAATCCAATGCGGTAATTTTTGTTATTAACTAAAATATTTTTTTTATCTAATTCAGGTGGAATCAACTTGATTGAATCTCATTGGCATGCTCTAAAAAATAACATAAATTTATTGTTATTTACCACAAAGGACTTCCAAAAATCTAGATTTGGGAATAAACAAACTAATTCAAGCGACTCAATGATTACTATGACCTTCCAAAGTTGTTCCAATTATGAAATGATTCTTTTGATCCTGAAAAATAACTTACTTCAACCATTTAACCCAATCCTACAACACGAAATCATTAATACTAAATTTAGAAATAGAAAAAAGACAAGAACAAGAGGTGCATGTGAATAAGAAGTGAAAAGAAGAAAAGTAAACGATAAAAAAGGGCTTTGAGGCTCCTGGGATGGCCAAGACAAATTAAAATCAGAGTCCTATGAAGGATAACAAGATTTACAAGCTGAAAATGTCACCAATATTCATTATTTCCATCAATACAATTACATCCCTGCAAAAAATGGCAATGGAGCTGCAAAACAACAAGTTCTCTTCACAAGAAAACTAATAAAAATAAACCCCTAGAGGAAAATTAGACTTGGTACATATACAAAATGATTTGGAATCATCCCCCATGAAAGGAGGAAGATTTACCACCAAAATCCTTTGATTAGTGGATCTAGTTCCCAATACTATGATTCTGCATTAAATGGCAAGGAACACATTCCTAGATTTTCTCAATCATTGGAGCTCCATAATCTATGCCATAATTCCATAATATCTTCTAGATTTATCATTTAATATTGATCCTCCTATAGTAGGGAGTAAGTCCCTATATCATCCCCAACTCCAAATCTACATAATCTACCCAATATTCTCATAATATTCCACAAAAATAAATAATATTAGGCACAAATATACAATTATCCATAAACCTTCCTATTGAACATATTAAAGTAAAAAATAGATTTCTAATGAAAAAAGAGAGGTTTAGTGTGATGAAGGATGGTCATATGGACCTTAATTTATGTCTAATTGAAGGCCCATCAAGTATGTCTCATTTGTAGGCCCCACTTCCTTAACTGGAGCTAGGAGGTTGAGGCATGTCATAGTGGCACTTCGCTTCACATTTACCAGGAGTTCTTATACAAGAAGGAAAATGTGGGTTGGGGGTGCTAGATATTGTAGGCCCAAGTGGCATCTACAAGTCATTTTTCTTGATCCCTTCGACTACTATGGACAATATTGGTCAAAATGTTCTCCAAGGCTCTTTTTTTTACCTCCACTTTCCCATTTTCCTAAAGGTGATAGGCAATGGATTCCCTATGTTTGATGTGGTTCCATTCCATGATGTCTTCAATGAAATTGGATGTAAACTTTTCCCCTTGATTAGTGACCAACTCCCTTGTAAAACCAACTGATATAAAATGCTCTCTCATAGAAATTTATCCACTTTTCCCTTGGTTGTTGCCTTCACTTCCATTGTTTTAGCCCACTTGGTCAAGTAATTGGTGCACACAATGATTTACCACTTTCTCCTAGATGTGGGATCAAAGGGACCAATGAAATCCATGCCCCATTTCTCAAATGGCTCTAGAGTCACTTGAGGTTGTAGGGTCATTGCGTCCACTTACCCATCCTTAGGCACTCATCACATATAATAGTTTAACTCTTTGCATCTTGATGTAGAGTAGGCCAATAGTAGCCATCTTGTGCAACATTGAAGGTTGTCCTCCTAGTAGAACAATGGCCCCCACAAGGTCTGTCATGGCATGTTGAGGATGTCATAGATCTCCTCCTCACACATATTATTAAAATCTAATTTGGCCCCAACTTGAAGAGATACCCCCAATCCAAGTGAAATGGGCACTCTTCCTAACAATCTTGTTCTTCTCCTTGGAGGATATATTAGGAGGGAACCTCCCAAAAACTAAGTAATTTATTATATTATAAAACCAAGGAGATAGCACCAAGATGGAGAAGAGTTGTTCATCTGGAAGTTTATCATCTACTATCTCCTCATTTCCTATAGGAAATGTTAGTATTGATAAAAATATGAAACTATATTCTCTTTCCCTGGCTTGTTAACAATAGTTGGATCAATTTACTGCAATAATAACAACCATCTAATGATTCTATCATTGACATCATGTTTATTCACTAAATATTTAATGGTTTCATGATCAGTATGAATGAAGACTTGATATCCAATGATATAGTGCCTAAACTTAATGAAAGAGTGCATGACAACTAGGAGTTCGTTTTTAGTGACTGTATAATTGAGTTTAGCTTTAGAATGGTTCTTACTAATGAAGTATATAAATTAGGTAAATTTTTAATCCACTTTTCCTAATAATGCTCCTACAACTCAATCTGATGCATATGTGTGGATGTGGAAAGGAAATTTCCAATTGGGGCCTCTAAGGATTGGTGCAGTGGTCAACTTTTCTTTCAATCTTTCAAATGCCTCTTGGCACCTTTCTGTCCAAAAGAAATTGAGCCTTTAGCCAAAAATCCAAATAGAGCTGAGGCCAACTTACTAAAGTCCTTGATGAATCTTTTGTAATATCCAACCAATACAAGGAAGATTCTGACATCCCTTTGTTTTTAGGGATAGGGGCTCATTTAATGATGGAAACTTTGTTGGGGTCAACTTGAATCCTCTCCTAGGATATGAAATCGCCTAAGATAGTCCCTGCATTCATAAAAAATTCACATTTATCAGAACTTAATGAAATATTCATCTTAATGCATTTCTTTAAGACTTTGGATAGATTAGAAATAGCTTCCTAAAAATCACTCTCATAAGGGGTGAAATCATCCATGTATATCTCAACAATGTAATGCACAATGTCAGCAAAGATACTCAAAACTGCTCTCTAAAAGGTAGCAGACGAATTTCAAAATCCAAATGGAAGAAAATTGTAGGAAAAGGCCCCCCATGGACATGTGAATGTGGTCTTATCTTGGTCCTCAAGGTTGATCTAAATCTGGTTGTACCCACTAAATCCATATAGGAAGGAAAATAATTTCTTCCTTGCAAGACCATCTAGGACTTGATCAATGACAAGTAGAGGGAAATGTTCTTTCTTTGTAGCCTTGTTAAGTTCTCTATAATCGATGAAAATCCTCCACTTCCCATTTTTCTTGGGTACTATGACAAGATGGGACACCTACTCACTATCTAAAATGGCGTAAATGAACCCTGCATCCAACAACTTTTGTAGTTCTTATTTTATAATATCCTTAACGGAAGGATTCATCATGCTCTGGGGTTGGTGCATAGGTTTTCATCCCTCCTTGATGTACATATGATGAGTAAAAACTAAGGGATTCATCCCTTTAATTTCCTTGTAGTCCCAAGCAAAGGCATCAAGAGATTGCCTCATCACATCACATAATTGCTCTTCTTACTCGAGTGAGAGGGAGGGGTTGAATTTTAGAGTTCTTAATGGGTTGATTTTCACAAACTTAGCATGATCTAGATCAAAATCAGTAGAGCACATATCATTCCATGGATTGATCTCAGGTTTCTCTAAGGATTCTTCCACCAGTTCATCAATTGGCATGGTAGTAGGAGGTTGATTCTGTAAGAAGTGGTCAATAAGGTCATTCTCATCTAGCTACCTATAGTAGAATCTAGTGTACAAACTGGGTAGATGTATGGCTGATAAAGGTCTTCTTCTTCCTCATCCTCTATCCAGAAGGGTATGTTAGGTTCAATAGAGGGTTGAGTAGGGGGTATAATACAACCTTATTTGAGAGATTCCCATTCTTAATGATCATGTTCCTTGCCCTGCAATTAATGTAAGAATAAGCAGTGGCCAACCAAGGTCTCCCTAGGATGAGAGGGTAACAATTAAACTTATATTTTGGCTGGAGGACAAGGAAATCTATGGGATAATCCCAACAGTTGTAGAGACCCTCAAATCCTCAATAAACCCCTCAAGCGCTACAGTGGATCTATCTGCAAGTTGAAGCATTGTATTGTTCTTCCTCAAGGCTCCTTGAAGGTTGAGCTTTAGCATGGTTTCCTTGGTCATAACATTTATTATAGCCCCAATATTAATCAAGGTGTTAGGGACCACAATGATATTAATGTGCATATCCACTACTGGACTACCAGGATCCAAGTACTTTGGGGAGATCATCCTCCAAAGCATTAGATCAAGCAGCTACCTAACAACATTGATAGTGGGGGCACCTATTTTTATCCTCCCATGCCTCTTGAAACACTCTTCCCTAATAAGCTTGTTGTAAATGGGGACATCTTTGATGGCCTAGAGAAGGGGTATCTTAACACACAAATTCTTCAATTCGCCAAGAAGGTCATCCATTTCTAGGGTGTTTTATTTAGGTTGGACCAACCTTTCAATATAAGGAGCCATATTGGCTTGAGCAGTACTATCTTCATTCTCTTCTTCAACATCTTCATGTGGAGAAGGTGGTGAGAATCTAGAAGTACCTTCCTAGACTGAAAGTTGAACTCTTGGATTTCCATAGCATAAGTAGGATATGATGTTTCCCCAGTGTAGATTTGTTGTGCTAGATTATTATTTGGGTTTATATTGGGTTGGGAAGGAATTTGAGTTTCCTTAGGTGGGATTTTCTGATGTATATGTTGTTGAGGTGAAGGAGGAGGAATTAAGGCGAGTTGAGATGCTTGAGATATCCATCCTTGTAAAGGGTTTCCCAATTGAGCAGGTTGAGGTTGATATGGCTATAAAGGTGGGTTGACAAGCTGAGGAGGGTACTAAGGAGCATAGTACCAAGGAGAGGGAATGGGCCATGATAGATGATATGTTGGGTACCAAGGTTGGAAGGTTGCACTCTGATTTGGATTATAATGAGCATATTGTGCACCCTGCATGCCCTATTGATATGGTCGAGGCCTTGTGGCCTCCTTTGGTTGATGAAGCAGAGCTTCTCTAATACATTATTTTCCCCGTGGTATACAACATTTAGGCCTAAAAGAGAGGGACATTTTTTGTTGTATGGTTTTCCTCACAAACATAGTAGATATTTATAGTGTTTAGTGGGCACTCATTTATGGGATACCTCTTAGTGCATATGGAGAAAAATATAGTGAGTGCCCTTTCTGCTTCTTCTTGCTTCCTCTTAATTTGAATAATATCCATTTGCAATGAAATAGTATGAAACATTTCACTCTTAAAGTCTACTAACATACTTCCTATCTCATGTTTGATGGTCGAGGTGGAGGGAGAAGATTTGACCAGGACTTGACTTGACCTTCCTCTTTTCCTAATAGCCCTAGAATGATTCTTGAATACATTCTTGATGTAATCATAGGTCAGGTGGTAAATATATCCTCCATACAACATATTAAGGGTCTCCATTACATGCCCCCTAATCCCCTAGAGAAGTACAAGCTTGAGTGATTCAAGGTCAAGGGTATAGTTAGCCTTCCTATAGTTGAGTTGGAACCTTTCCTCATAACCTTCTAAGGACTCATCAATGAAACAGGGATGCAAAAAATTACATATATAACCATAAATACAAAGATGCAGCAGAAATAACACTTCATTTCATTAATATCAAATACTAAAATATGCTTACAAATAGAATGGAAATAAGACTAGCTTGGGCAATGATAGCTTATCTCTGAGAAGAGATGTGGCAGCTACATGTCTCTGAACTGTGTTACAATGAGGCTTAAGGGCCTATTTATTATTTAGAAGCAATCCTAAACCCCAAACATCCAAAAACCTAACCCTAGGAGATGAACTGCCAAACTATGGGCCCTGTTGGGGCAAACTGGTAAATCAATATCCCCGAGGTCATAACTTTGGCATACTATCTCCATTTGATGCATATGATACCTCTTTAGAAATATCTATCCGAAGAATACAACTACTAACAAAAATACCAAGTTGAAAACTCTTATATGCCACTAGTGATTTTCCCAAAAAACGTCGTTTAGGGCCTCAAAACGGCTTCGGAATTTCAGGATCTAAAAAATATGCCAAAAATAGTAAACTATGCTACAATTAAGGAAACTTAAAAACTGAAAGAAACAATTGTTAAGTAGTATTCTTCTCGAAGGTGTTTGAAAATAAACCACTTTAGATTGTGGATGAAAAATAGCCTAAACAATAGAAATGGTTGTTAAACAGTGTAGATTTGTAGCAAATGATAGAAACCAAACCTGCCAAAGCCCTGATCTATGCAATAGAACTAGTTAAACAACAAAATGGAATGATCGCAAGTAACTACAATAATCCAATGTTAACCAGATATGTAAGGAACATATTTTATTAAATAACACCTGTGAAGGGAACAAATAATGTTACCATTCCCTCTCTATGGGATGAGTTCTTGGTTATCTCAATGTCTTCAACATTTGTAGGGTCTCTCTCCTCTATAATGTGTAAAACCCAGCAAACAAAATGTTTGAGCCCAATGAGAACTCAAATGAAAAATAATATGGTGTGAGAAAATGATAATGATCAAAGCTACAATAGTGAGTACAACAATGAAAATAATCAAAAGTGAAGAATGAATGTCAAACCCTTCTATTTATAACAAAATATTATGTCATTCTTGAATAATGGGAAATAATAGAATATTACTAACTAAATTCTAGAATTAACCATTTGGAATATTTTCTTATATTTAGTTGGAGGGAAAAGGTATTTGAACTTTTATTTATAAATAATA
>APFE031581716.1:143526-160528 GCA_000404065.3 Pinus taeda
TTATTTAAGTATTCCTAGGGTATTTAGTCAAACTTGATAAGGAATAATAACTAATTAGTGATTAATTAATTATTCCTAGAGAAAAATAATATAATTAATGATTTATCTATTTTTTTCTCATAACTGGGCCAAATATGACAAGGAATATTAGTTAAACAATGGTTTAATTAATTATTCCTAGAAGATAATTAAATAAATAGTGATCTATCTAATTATTCTTCACGGGTTTAGTTATAAATGACTTAAAAAATGTGGTTTATTAAGTAATTTCTTACAGTGAAAGCAATTTTAATATGGCAAAGTTGGCCCTACATGGTGTACTTTGATCCATCTAGTAAATTATGGCTGGATGATCAATTTCTGGTGATAAAAGACTACCCCCAATGTACTAGAATTAGGAGAAAAATGTATGATTGAAGTACATTGTAAGCACACAACCACTTGAAAACGAAATGGAGTCAGAGAGAGAGAGAGAGAGAGAGAGAGATACCAATGGACCTGAAGCAGCAGAGTATAGTGACAGAGTGGGCGAGACCAATGTAAGTCTCCTTTTATGTTGTGGTACCAGATCTCAGTGAGGCGAGGGAGGCATACCTATAACTGTCGAGATAACTTAGTACAAAAATAATAATGCTCCCAGGAAAATGAAGCTGAGAAATAAATTACATGCCGAATGGTACATGCCATGCTGGCATAAATGAGCCAGAAAATAATACAATGTGTTCCATATACATAATGCACCTAGAAAAACATGAGCCATGAATGAGTACAATAACATCAGAGTACATGAGATATAATGGCCCTTCCCTCAAAAAATGGGTGGGAGGGAGGGTATAACAACCAAAGAGGTCTTGTTAAATAGGAAAGGGCTCTGCAAAACTGAATGGATCATCTGAAGGATACATGCATGTCATGAGCACTGCAAGTGGCAGGAATTGAACCCATCAAATCTATGGAACTGCATCTGAGGATATAGCATAATATGAAGGCATTTGGGCATCTGGGGGGCTAGCTGAAGGGCCACCCCCTCATGAGGTCTTAAACATCTCACGCACACCTGGGAATCATTGGTACAATCTGCTACATCACTAGACCATAATGTGTATGAATTAGGAGCATGAAACAACCAAATCAAAGGCAAATGATGATTTCCTTTGCTTGATCTGAGGCACCGAACAAGAGTGGAAGTTGGAACCAAGATACATTGCCCTCTAAGTCCTTCTTATAGAATAGATGCACTGATGTTGACAAAATATAGCCCACCATAGTTGAGGTAATGAGAATCCTCAACTAAGGTATGAGAAAAAATAATAATGTGACTGATGGTATTGTCACTTACTGCAAAATGTGTTTCTAGTTACCAAAAGTCAAAAAGAGCAGTGAAATTTTAAGCCATCTTCTAATCCACAAAATCTCTCAAATCTAAATTTCTCCCTCTCCATTGGATATTTCTCTAAATAATCTTTCCAACAGTATGTGGAAGTCCAAAAATGGATTTCTGGATTAGATGTTAGAGTAGATTGAAGTTGCCCTTTGAAAGCCATAAAACCAAGAGAAAAAGACCAAGGGTAAGGCTCATCGAAAATCGAAATCAGAGTTTTTCAAAGAAGAAAGTAGAGTAGGAGAAAGAAAACTTGTGATTAGAGATCATCGATATCAAAGACTACAAATGTCAGAGGTTCGGGGCGAATCAGCAATTGGGAGTGCCAGCAGCGAAGAGGCAATCAGAGGTTTGAGATGACTAGTGGTTGGAGGTCTGGGAGCATATCACAAATTACATATCAAAGGTCCATGTCCCATATTATATCACATATTGAAGGTCCCAGCGGTCAAGAGATATCAGCGATCACAACAGCATATCGCAAATCGACGCGCCGGCGGGGATGAAAACACTAAAATATTGCAATATCATGAGTTGCAATATGACAATGTAAATCATCAGGGAAGGCCGAAAAGAATTTAACAAATAAATTAAGTGAAAAATAAAGCACAGGTGGGCCCTTTATCTCTCCTCCAATGGGGCCACGTGGCAGAACACTATTGGATCTGTTAAGGACATGTGGCATGCAGATTTAAAGTTTTGAGGGGTCATAAGGGGCCAAAATAGGCTAACTCATGTCACCACTCAAAAGGTGACATGTGGCAGTGGACAATGCCACATTGACAATCCCAAATCGCAGGATGAGGCATGTTGTTACATCCAAGTTAAAACTTTGATTGTGATCATGTGATAAAGGGGCTTCGATAAGGGGGTTGGCCCACTGTCACATCAAGAACTGAAGAACCAAGGCTAAGCGCAAAAGGTGGTCGATGATCAGTAATCGACAAAACCAAAGAACGCATCACTCCAAGTTACATCCTTGAGTGAAAGCTGCCAAATAAGAAACCTCTGATATAAAGGTCAAGCACTAGGTCACAACCCTCAATCCTATGATGCAAAAACACTGAAAGGGGTTCAAACAAAGGTAGCCAAAGGAGATGAGGACTCATTGTTCTGTGACACCTTTTAGAGTAAAATTCTCAATGCCATAAAGCCCCAATAGTATGGTACAGGACTTTGAAGGCAGATGGGTCGGTAGTTGAAGCACTGAATGAAGGCATGGTGTAGTGGTAAATCTTCATGGGAGGCTCAGGAAGACTTAACGCCTCAATGTGGAGCTCCACTCAGTCGTAAATATAAATGATTGCACAAAAAACTCTACTTCTACTCTGTAACCTAAAAGCACAGTCGAACCACTCCCAACTCTGGAAGATGAGCGATTCAAAAAGTTAATGTGAAAGTGACAAGAACCGTCCAAGCAGCAGAAGAAGCACATCATGGTAGAGATGTGGCCTGATCAAGGGTGATCACAGGAACAATAGAGGGATATTTTCCTCCATCATCATTTAGTTTTACTCTTTCCTATTAATCTGTAATTTTTGTGTAATTCCGAAGAAGGAATCAAATCCTTTGTAATACTTTTGGATGGCAGAGCTATCATAGGCCGAGCCAATTAGTTAATTGAAAAGTTGGCTCAGGCTGAGATATTTTTGTAAATGTTGATTCATATCCCCCCTTCTCTGTATAAATAGGGGGAAGAAACACTTAATAGAGGTTCCAGAATTCTGCACCCGTAGTGGTCCAAATTCTATGATTCCATTTTGGTTCTAATTGTTTGTTCATGAGGGACTAGAGCAATACATTGTTGAATGTTATGGACTAGTTATTTGGACCCTCCAAGTATTAATGAAACTATTCTGGTGATTCCAAGCAAATCAATGCACAGTATGTTCCCTCTTTGTAAATCTCATAATATTTTTGTTTTCCTTTCTCTAAAATAGTGTAATGAAGCAGTCAGTTTCTCTCTGATTCA
Source organism: Pinus taeda (assembly GCA_000404065.3). Taxonomy (NCBI): domain Eukaryota; kingdom Viridiplantae; phylum Streptophyta; class Pinopsida; order Pinales; family Pinaceae; genus Pinus; species Pinus taeda. Next base: position 146,880 of record APFE031581716.1, read on the forward strand.
TGGATTTATCTAGGCTGCTAAATAAGTGAACAATCCCCATGTTTAAGACAGAGTTACTTATGTTAGTCCCTAACCTGGAGTATCTGTGTACAAGACATACTTACTTATGATATTTGATTAACCTGCAGTACCTGTGTGAGCCGAGATTTGCTCATGATGTTTGGCGATATAGGTACCCATGATATATCTTACATGAAACCTTAATTAACGCTCTGTTGTTTCTACCATTCCACCTCCTCCCTCTTCCATATTTCTGTTGGAACATTGTTTCTTAGGATTATGTTTTTTTATAGCCCTATGAATCTATTTCCCTCCTTTCTCTCCTCCTCTCCACCTTTACTACAACTTCAATATTAAGCTGCTCATTATTGTGTGTCAACCACTAGAACCAAACATTCCTCCTTGTGATCAGCTCAATTTACCCCCTGAGCATTTGGACCCATGTATTGGCTTGAGTTTACCTCCATAAAGGCTTATTGAACCAGACCCCCTTTATCCTCTTTTTCCAACTACATGACAATTGGAGTTCAACTGAAAGGCCCTCTTGAAAATCTTCCATGCACTCCTCTATATAAGATGTCCCAGGCACTGATCTATAATCACCCTAGAGGTTGTCTCTAGGAAGCCTTCTATGTCTCCTGAAGCACTTGTGCTATAGGTTCCATTTAAAGTGACAACATCTTTTAGGTGTCATTGCTAGGGAATAGATTAGTATATTTTTCCCTAAGTATGACAAAGTTTCACATTCCCTCTATTAGGTGAGCAAGGGAAGTGTGGATTGAAGATCTCTCACCTTAGTGACTCAACTGTTTCAATTTTATGGTAAACATCTCCGCAAATCCACTTTCCATATCTCTATTTCATCACCATGGCTTTCAAGCAAGCTCATACTCACTCTGATGCTAAATCAGCTGAAAAAATTCCATACCTTTGAACCCGAGATCACTAATCTAGGAAGGTTTTCAAAATGGCCATCCCTGAATTCTTGGCCAACAAATTTGCCCCACTAGATTTTTCTTCTATTGTTGGTTATCTCAATCATGTCCCTTCCTTTCATGAATGGAATACCTATTTGCCTAGATTCAGTGGAGACATAGAGAGAAGGCCTAACCAACACCTCAAAGATTTTCATGAATGCATGGAACATGAGGGTGTTTTTCTTGAAGATGTACAAATGAAATTGTTCATGTATTCTTTAGGTAAGGATGCTAGAGTTTGGTATAAACCAATACCTCGTGGCAACATATATTTCTTAAAATGTTTTCATATAGCATTCAATCATTATTGCAAAATATTATATCCACCAAATTCTCTATTTGAAGATTGCTCCACACATTTTCATGTTGAAAATATTCTTGAGGTTAATGACCCTACTACATGTGTTTTTGAGACTCCATTGCAAGAAGATATCTACTGGCATCAAGAAGCAGTGCCCAATGATCAAGAAAGCAAAGAGGAAACATCATCGAGCTGCAAATAAACCCTCAGAGATCTTATCCAGCCGAATTTGATGATCCTCCTTCTTACAATGAGTATGAATCTAATGGGGAGTCGAGCAATGTAGAAGTATAACATTCCCATTCATGGGAAGATACACAGAAAGAAGAGGCTCCGGTTTACGATTCACATCCTTCACATGCAGAACAAGTTCAAGAACCTCCTCCGATTTATGATTCGTATGATTCTTAGGAGAATGATATGGTTGTGGATTGTCGAAGGGATCTACTTACAAGCAAGTGGAGAGAAATCTTCCAGTGATAAAAAATTTCAAGAAGAGCCTGAAGTTGAAGAGCCAAGAAGGTTGCCTGTTGCAGAAAGATTCATCTTTGGAAACTGTTCAAGAAAGAGAGATAGCTACAAAGTTTCCTCATCAGTTTCATGATCAAGTATATGACTACATGTTATATTTCTTTGGCCTAGAAAATTACACATATATTCCAAGGCTACTGGTCTGCAGGTTCTCAACACCTTGCCATCTAGGCACTATCCCTAGTTGGAGCTAATGTTGTCACTGATTGCAAAATGTGTTTTTAGTTGCTGAAAGTTTGAAAGAGAAGTGAATTTTGAAGCCATTTTCCAAGACACATAAGCTCCCAAATATAAATTGGTCCCTCTCCATTGGATAGTGCTCTAAATAATATTTCTAACGGTATATGGAAGTCCAAAAATGGAATTTTGGATCAGAAGTTAGAGCAGATTGAAGCTGCACTTTGAAAGCTGGAAAACCAAAAGAAAAAGACCAATGGTAAGGCTCAGCGCAAATTGCAATTGGATTTTTTCAAAGTAGCAAGTAGGGGAGGACAGAGAAAACTTGCGATCAGCGATTGCCAATATCGATGACCGCAAATGTCAGAGATCTGGGGCGAATTGGTTAGCGGGGGTCCTGGCAGCAATGAGGTAATCAGAGCTTCGGGATGATCAACAATCAGAGGTTCAGGAGAATATCGCAAATCACATATCAGAGGTACATGCCAAATAATCTATCACATATCAAAGGTCCCAACAGTCAAGAAATATTAGCGATCACAATCGTGTATTGCAAATTAGCGAATCGGGACACCAGCAAGGTGACAACACTAAAATATTACAATATGATAGTGTAACTCACTAGGGCAGGCCGAAAAGAATTTAATAGAGAAATTTAGTGAAAAACCAAGGGCAGGCGGGCCCTTTCTCTCTCCTCTAGTGGGGCCATGTGGCAGAACACTATTGGATCCAATAAGGACACATGGCATGCAAATTCAATGTTTTGAGGGGTCATAAGGGGCCAAAACAGGGTAAGACATGTCACCACTCACAAGGTGACATGTGGTAGTGGACGACATCACATCGTTAATTGAAAATCGTAGGATGAGGCATGTTGTTACATCCAAATTAAAATTCTGAATGTGATCATATGATAAAGGGGCTCCGATAAGGGGGCTGGCCCATGGTCACATAAAGAACTGAAGAACCAAGGGCTAAGTGCAAAAGATGGTCAACGATCGGAAATTGGCAAAACCTAAGATCGCATCACTCAAAGTTACATCCTTGAGTGCAAGACGTAGATAAGAAACCTTTGACATAAAGGTCGAGCCTTATATCATAGCCCTTGGTCCTATGATACAGAAACACTAGAAGTGGTTGAAACAAAGGGAGCCAAAGGAGATCACGACTCATTGTTCTATGATGCCTATTAGAGTAAAAGTCCTGATGTTGTAAAGTCCTGATAATATGGTACAGGTCTTTGAAGGTGCATGGGTCAGAAACTGAAGCATTGAATGAAGGCATGGTGTAGTGGTAAATCAGTATGGAAGGCTCAAAATGACTTAAAACCTCAACATGGAGCTCTACTCAATCAAAAAAGTAAAGCACTTCCTAGAAAAACTTTGCTTCTACTCTGTAACAAACAAACATATTCAAACCAATCCCAACTCTGGAAGACGAGTGATTCAGGCAGTTAATGCGAAAGTGACAGGAACTGGCCGAGCAGTAGGAGAAGCATATCATGGCAGAGACGTGGCCTGATCAAGGGTGATGATAGGAACAACAGAGGGATATTTTCCTCCATCATCATTTATTTTTCCTCTTTCCTATTATTCTGTAATTTCTATGTAATTTCGAAGAAAGAATCAAATCCTTTGTAATAATTTTGGACAATAGAGCTATCATAGGTCAAGACAGCTAGTCAATCAAATAGTTGGCTCAGGCTGAGATATTTTTGTAAATTTTGGTTCAAAGCCCCCCTTATTTGTATAAATAAGGGGAAGAAACACTTAATAGAGTTTTCAGAATTCAGCACCCACAGTGGTCCAAATTCAGTGATTTAATTTTGGTTCTAATTGCCTGTTCATGACGGACTAGAGCGATACACTACTGAATGTTATGGACTAGTTATTTGGACCCTCCAAGTATTAATGAAACTGTTCTAGTGAGTCCAAGCAGATCAATGTACAATATGTTTCCTCTTTGTAAATCTCATTTCATTTGTGTTTTTCTTTCTCTGAAATAGTGTAATGAAGTGGTCAGTTTCTCTCTAATTCATGGATCTATCAAGGTTGCTAAATAAAAGAATAGTCCCTACATTTGTGACATAGTTACTTATGTTAGTCTGTATCTTACAGTACCTATGTACAAGACATATTTACTAATGTTCTTCAATTAACCTACAATACCTTTGTGAACCCAAATTTACTCATGTTGTTTGGCGATATAGGCACCCATGATATATCTAGTGTGAAAACTTAATTAATGCTTCATTGCTTCTACCATTCCAACTCCTCCCTCTTCCATATTTTTGCTGGAAAATTTTCACTTATGATTATGTTTCTTTATAGCCCTACACATCTATTTCCCTCCTTTCTCTCCTCCTTCCCACCTTTACTACAACTTCAATATTAAGTTGCTCATTGTTGTGTGTCATCCACCAACACCATAAATTCCTCCTTGTGATCAGCCTGATTTACCCCCTGAGCTTTTGGACCCATGTATTGTCTTGAGTTTACCTTAATAAAGCCTTATTGAACCAAGCCCCCTTTATCCTCTTTTTCTAACTATGTGACAATTGGAGTGCAATAGAAATCCCCTCTTGAAAATATTCCATGCACTCCTCTATCTAAGATGTCCTAGGCACTGGTCTAGAATCAACCTAGAGGTTGTCTCTAGGAAGTTTCCTATGCCTCTCAAAGCACTTATGCTATGGGTTTCATTTAAAGTGAAACAATATTTCTGGCATTGTTGCGGGGAATAGATTAGAATATTTTTCCCTGGGTATGAAAAAGTTTCACATTCCCTCTGTTAAGTGAGCAAGGGAAGTGTGGGTTGAATATATCTCACCTTGGTGACTCCACTATTTCAATTTTATGGTAAAAATCCCGGTGACTCCACTACCTATATCTCTATTTGATCGACCTGGATTTCAAGCAGCCTCATACTCATTATGATGCTAAAGAAGTCAAAAAATTTATGTACCTTTGAACCTGAGATCACTCATCTAGGAAGGTTTTGAAATGTCCATCCCTGAATTCCTGCCCAACAAATTTGCGCCACTATATTTTTCTTCTATTGCTGGATATCCCAATCATACCCCTTTGTTTCATGAATGGAATACCTATTTTCCTAGATTCAGTGGAGACACAGATAGAAGGCCTGACCAGCACCGCAAAGATTTTCATGAATGCATGGGACAGGAGGGTATTTTTCTTGTAGATGTACAAATGAAATTTTTCATGTATTCTTTAGGCGATGATGCTAGAGTTTGGCATAAAACATTACCTCGTGGAAGCATATCTTCCTTAAAATGATTTCATATGGCATTCAATCATTATTGCAAAAGATTATAATCCACTGAATGCTCTATTTGAATATTGTTGTGCACATTTTGATGTTGAAAATATTCATGAGGTTAATGATCCTTCTAAATATTTTTTTGGGACTCCATTCCAAGACGATATCTACTCACATCAAGAAGCAATGCCCAGTGATCAAGAAAGAAAATAAGGAAACATCATCGAGCTGCAAATAAACCCTTAGAGATCATATTCAACCAAATTTGATGATCCTCCTTCTTATGATTAGTATGAATCTGATGGGAAGTCAAACGACGCATAACTACAGCAGTCTGAGTCATCAGAAGATGCATGAAGAGGCTCCAATTTATGATTCACATCCTTCACCTGGAGAACAAGATCAAGAACCTCCTCTGGTTCATGATTCATATGATTATTAGGAGGATGAGATGGTCACAAATTATCAAAGGGATCTACTTACAAACAAGTGGAGATAGGGCCTTCAGTGACAAATTTTTCAAGAAGATCCCAAGGCCGAAGAGCTAAGAAAATTTTGTGGCTACCTATTGCAGAAAGATTCATCCCTAGAAACTCTTCAAGAAAGGGAGACAACTATAAATTTTCCTTATCAGTTTCATGATCCAGTACTTGACTACATGGTATCTTTATTTGGCTTGCAACAGTATACATCTATTCCAAGGTTATTGATTTGCAGGTTCTCAGCACCTTTCCAGCAAGGCATTCTCCCCATTTGGAGCCAATGTTGTCACTCACTGCAAACTATGTTTTCAATTGCTAAAAGTGAAAAAGAGCAGTGGATTTTGAAGCCATTTTCGAAGCCACATAAGCTCTCAAAGCTAAATTTTTCCCTCTCCATTGTCTAGCACTCTGAATAAGCTTTCCAATGGTATGTGGAAGTCCAAAAATGGACTTCTGGATTAGAAGTTAGAGCATATTGAAGTTGCCCTTTGAAAGCTAGAAAACCAAGAGAAAAAGACCTCGGGTAAGGCTCATCACAAATTGCAATCAGACTTTTTCAAAGCAGCAAGTAGGAGAGGATAGAGAAAGATTTCTATTAGCGATTTCAGATATCGATGACCACAAATGTCAAAGGCCCGGGGCGAATTGGTGATCGGGGGTCCTAACAGCAACGAGGCAATTAGAGCTTCGGGATGATCGGCGATCATACGTTCGGGAGCATATTGCAAATCGCATATAATAGGTCTATGGCCCATAGTCTATCACATATCGGAGGTCTCAGTGGTCAAGTTATATCGATGATCCCAATAGCGTATTATAAATTAGTGAATTGGCATGCCGAAGGGGTGACAAAACTAAGATATTGGGATATCGCAAGTTACAATATGATAGTGTAAATCACCAAGGAAGGTCGAAAAGAATTTCACAAAGAAATTCAACAAAAAACCAAGGGAAGGTGGGCCCTTTCTCTCTCCTCCAGTATGGCCATGTGGAAGAACACTATTGGATCCGATAAGGACATGTGGCATGCAAATTCAATGTTTTAAGGGGTCATAAGCAGCCAAAAGAGGGTGACACATGTCACCACTCACAAGGTGATACATGGTAGTGGACGACATCAAATCAGCAATCACAAATAATAGGATTAGGAATTTTTTCACGTCCAAGTTAAAACGTTGATTGTGATCATGCGATAAAGGGGCTCTGATAAGGGGGTTGGCCCATGATCACATAAAGAACCGAAGAACTAAGGGCTAAGCACAAAAGGTGGTCGGCGATCGGTGAAACCGAAAATCACATCACTCCAAGTTACATCCTTGAGTGAAAGCCACCGATAATAAATCTCTGATATAAAGGTCGAGCCCCAAGTGACAGCCCTTAGTCCTATGATGTGGAGACACTGAAAGGGCCTCAAACAAAGGGAGTCAAAGGAGATCAGGACTCACTGTTCTGTGATGCCTTTTAGAGTAAAAGTCATGATGTCATAAAGCCCTAATAGTATGGTACAGGGCATTAAAGGTGGATGGGTCGGCAGCTAAAGCAATGAATGAAGGCATGGTGCAACAGTAAATTAGTATGGGAGGCACAGGAAGACTCAACACCTTAGCATGGAGCTCCACTCAGTCGTAAATGTAAAGGATTGCTTGGACAAACTCTACTTATACTTTGTAACAAACAAACATAGTCGGACCACTACCAGCTTTGGAAGACCAGAAATTCAGGTAGTTAAGGAAAAAGTGACAGGAACCAACTGAGCAGCAAGAGAAGCACATCATGGCAGAGATGTGGCCTGATTAAGGGCGATCACAGGAACAATAGAGAGATATTTTCTTCCATCATCATTTAGTTTTCCTCTTTCCTATTATTCTATAATTTCAATGTAATTTCGGAGAAGGAATCAAATCCTTTGTAATCTTTTTGGATAGAAAAGCTATCGCAGGCTGAGACAACTAGTCAATTGGACAGTTGGCTCACGATGAGATTTTTTTGTAAACTTTGATTCAAAGCCCCCCTTGTATGTATAAATGGGGGGAAGAAACACTTAATAGAAGTTCCAGTATTCTACACCCACAGTGGTCCAAATTCTGTGATTCCATTTTGGTTCTTATTTCCTATTCATGAGGGACTAGAGCGATACACTGTTGAATAGTATGGACTGGTTATTTGGGCCCTCCAAGTATTAATGAAACTATTGTGGTGATTCTAAGGAGATCAATGCCTAGTATGTTTCCTCTTTTTAAATCTCATTTCATTTGTGTTTTCCATTCTCTGAAATAATGTAATGAAGTGGTCAGTTTCTCTCTAAGTCATGCATTTATCTAGGCTGCTAAATACGCGAGTAGTCCCTGTGTTTAAGATAATTACTTTTGTTAGTCTGTAACCTGCAGTACCTATGTATTATGTTTTTTTACAGCCCTACACATCTATTTCTCTCCTTTCTCTCTTCCTCTCCACCTTTACTACAACTTCAATATTAAGCTGCTCATTGTTGTGTGTCGGCCACCAAAACTAGACATTCCTCCTTGGGATTATCCCAATTTAACCCCGGAGCATTTGGACCCATGTATTTGCTTGATTTTACCTTCATTGTTATTATTTTTTCTTCTCAAATGTGTTCGAACAAAAACCACTTCAGGCTATGGATGAAAAACAACCCTAACAATGAAATGGTTGCCAAACATTGTAGATCTGCAGCAAATGATAGAAACAAAACATGCCAAAGCCCTAATCTATGCCACAATCATAGTTAAACAACAAAATGGAATATTAAAATAAGCGTAATTAACTCCAATAATCCATTGGAAACTGAATATATAAAGAATATATTTTATTAAACAACACCTGTGAAGGGAAAAAATAATGTTACCACTCCTCCTCTATGGGATGGGTTCTTGGCTATCCTCAAATGTCTTCAGCTTTTGTAGAGCCTCTCTCCTGTGTAATGTGTAAAACCCAACAACTAAAATGTTTGAGTTCAATGAGAAATCAAATGGAAAATAAAAATGGTGCGCGACAGTGATAATAATCAAACTTATAATAGTGAGTGCAACAATGAAAATAATCGAAAGTGAATAATGAAAAGAAAATCCTTCTATTTATAACAAAATATTAGGTTATCCTCGAATAATGAGAAATAATAAAACATTATTAACCCCATTCTAGAAATAACCATTTGGAATATTTTATTATATTTGGTTAGAGGGAAAAAGTATTTAAACATTTATTTAGAAATAATAAATAAACAAATGATTTATTTATCATCTCAAGAAATATGGTTAAGGAATAATAAACAAATAATGATTTATTTAACTATTCCTAAGGGATTTAGTAAAACTTGACAAGGAATAATAACTAATTAGTTATTAATTAATTATTCCTAGAGAAAAATAAGTTAATTAATGATTTATCTATTTATTTATCATAACTGGGTCAAATGTGACAAGGAATATTAATTAAACAACGGTTTAATTAATTATTCCTAGAAGACAATTAAATAAATAATGATTTATTTAATTATTCTTCATGGGTTTCATTATAAATTGCTTGAAAATCTCATTTATTAAGTAATTTCTCACAGTGAAAGCAATTTTACTATGGTAAAATTGGCCTTACATGGTGTACTTTGATCCATCTAGTAAATTAAGGCTAGATGATAATTTTTTTGTGATAACAGATTTCCCCCTAATGTATGAGTGATAGGAGAAAAATGTATTACCAAATTACGTTGTAAGGACACAATCACTAGACAACGAAGTGGAGTCAGAGAGAGAGAAACAGAGAGACAAATGGAGCTGAAGCAAAAGACGATAGCGACAGAGGGGATGAGAGCAATGAAATTCTCCTTTAATGTTGTGGTACTGGATCTCAATGAGGTGGGGGAGGAATACCTATACCCGCTGAGATAATGTAGTACAAAAATAATGATGCACCCAGAAACATGAAACTGAGTGATAAAATACATGTTGAATGGTACATAACATGCTGGCATAAATGAGCCATAAAATAATACAAGGTGTCCCATATACATAATGTGCCTGGAAAAAACATGAGCCAAGTTTGAATACAATAACATCTGAGTACATGAGGTATAATGGCCAGTCCCTCAAAAAATGGGTGGGAGGGAGGGTAGAAAAACCAAAGAAGCCATGTTGAATAAGAAGGGTCTCTGCAAAACTCAATGGATCATTAGAAGGAGACATGCATGTTGTGAACATTGCAAGCAGAAGAAACCAAACCCATCAAATATATGGATCTGCATCTATGGTTGTAGTATAATATGAAGTCATTCATGCATGTGGGGGCCTACCTAAAGGAACACCCCCTCATGAGGTCTGAAACATCTCACACACACCTGGGAATCACTAGCACAATCTGTTGCATTACTGGACCATCAAGTGTTTGAATCCTAAGCATGAAACAACCAAGTCAAAGGGAAATAATGAGTCCCTTTGCTTGATCTGAGGCACCAAACAAGAGTGGAAGTTGGAACCAAGACACACCGCCCTCTAGGTCATTCTTTTGGAATAAATGTGCTAAGGTCAATAGAATAGGGCCCGCCATAGGTGAGGCAATGAGGATCCTCAACAAAGTCATGAGGGAAAATAGTAATGTGATTGGTGGACTAACACCAGGGACAATGGAGAAAATGGAACTAAGGTAAAAATAGACGATTTCCCTTGTAAGAGCATAAAGTGCGTGGTTGACCTAGTAGCAACTAACTCGACTCTGGAGGGGATGGTAGATAGTATGACTCAAGGCCAAAATGGGAAACACAGGATGAATGTTATGAAAAGGTGGATGTAATACTGTTGTTGGTCGATAAAAGGTTCCTTTTAAAAATCCTAATTATCCTCTTATTAATTATCAATCCGGGCAAGTCTTCTTATTTCAAGAGTGTACACAGTATGTGGCTGCTATTTAACTCAGAGAGTAATGTTTCCTAAATTGCAGTATAGATATTTTTAAATACAAGAGTAAATGGATGCATTTAGTAAATTCCAATTGAAATTTAAATAAAACTTAATCCTTTAACGAAATCAAATCTTACATTCATCAAAGTAACAACAACATAAATTGAGAGTACAGTGGTGATAACTCATCACTCTTTAACTGATTTAATCTAAATCAAACCCAGTCTTCAATAATTAATCTAAACAACAAATTATATCAATCTGAGAGTTTCAACAGTGATAGTTAATACTCTTTACAGTTGATTATATCAAGTGGAATATTTATCTAAGTAACTTGATCTGAAATGAAAGTAAACTGAATCAATGACAATACTGCAAATTATATAAAGTAAAGAGATTATGTCAACACTGGAAAATAAAAAGTGAATCGATTAAATCACAGAAAGCAAGAATACTATCAAATCATCACACTTGTGAGAATTGGAAATGTATGAAGAAAAGTAGTAAAATCCACCAGAGGTCGGGCCCTTAGCCGCCAGTGAACACTGCTAAGTTACTTCAGGTAACGCAAGGGAACAACAACTTTACTTATATATTAACCATCAAACTAAATGAGAATTACAATATATTCGTGTTCTTCTTGGTAGCGAGAGTCTGTAATTACAATTACAATTTCAATAATACAGAAATTCCTCCCCTCCCTTCTTACAAAACATCTCCTTTTATAATAGGAAAGGGTAAAAAGATAAATGATAAACATGATCCCTCATGATCTCTTGATCCTGAGGGATTCGCAACAGTTTTCCAACTTCAGACATTGTTTCCTTACTTGCGCTCATTCTTTTGATTTGCTTTTGGCCTTATGTACAACCATCGTGTTCCTTCCTTAACTTGCCTATTTTTTTTGTTCCTTCATAGGGAGTAGCATTTGTCCCTTTTGTTATTTTCCTACATAAAGAAAGGTAATAATTAGCTAAGTCGTAACTGATGATAATTCCTTCATTTCTTACCATAATTCCTTAATATATTAGCGCATTAAGATATAGAAAAGATAAGAATAAAGGAAAAGGATAATAAGTTTAATAGTAAATGCATACCTTTTCCATGACTCAACATACTCCTTTGCTTACCCTTTTTCATATCCTCATGAAAGGCATGTAGTTCGTATGCAAAGCAATCAAAGAATAAGTTGGAGAAGGAATGTTGTAAAGTGGTTTGAAACCATGATTCTTGGCCAAGAGCTCAAAGATGTGCCCTGTCTGTCCTTCAGGAAATTCATATATAGCCCGATACCCTTCAGTAGGATACCAAACAATAGGGCTATGGAACCAACAACCTAGTCAATAAGGACCTTCTCTTAAGATAAGATTGCTATAGGTGACAAAGCGTTTTGCAGCCAATTTAAAATTTTTATAATTAAATGTCTCTCTATTCTGTACATTAATATTAGAGACTTTCCACCTGAGCTTGGCTGCAGCCAAGGAGCTTTCCTAAATGGATATGAAGTATTCTACTCCCTTCTAGACAATCTCTTTCTAAATAGGCCCTAAAATGTGATTACTCCTTCGCTTTTCATCAGACTTTTGTGATTGGAAACCGTTTGTAATGGGTGTTTGGGTTCACCTCTGACCCAAAGGTCCAGTCCATTCTCCTGCCTTTGGAATGTTTTATGAGCCTATAACCATTTCAATTGATTGACAACGAATGAAAAAAAATCTTGGAATTGCACATCCCCCATAAAGGGATTGGGGTTCTTTCCGACTTCTTCCTCTAATACAAAATTATGTAGGTAAAATTCACACAGCAATCTTTGAACTTTTACATCATGCTATTTGCAACAGTTTATGAAATCCTCAATTGTTTTGAATTCTATCAGTTTTATAGCCCTGACGGCTTTGATTTTCAGTTGCAAGTATATTTCTAGCAAAAATAAGGCATAATTATTGGCAAGAGATCTGCATGCCAAGACATCAGTGTACAATGAGCAAATAGTTTCCGTTTGACTCATGACCTTCTCTAATCTGAGCTTCATTTTGTCAATTCTTTCTTCTACCTTTCGGTATTTATCAAAAGGTCTCACTTTTTGATGTATTCATGTCCCAAATTTGCCTCTATAATTCTTGGTATTTTTGTTGGGAAACAGTTTTTAGCTCAAGCCATTCTATGGTAAGCCAAGCATGTGCTAAATCTTCTTAAATATTCACTATACTGGGGTCTTTGCTTGTCATAATATCTTTGGCTTGAGTATTTGTCTGCCTACTCCTGCTATGAGAATGGATTCCTATTGTCTGTGTTTCTTTGTTATGGGAGGCCCATGCCTCTGTCTGGGTAGTCATGTTGTAGGAGGGTACCACCTCCGTCTGAATAGCTAAGTCATAAGAAGGTATAGCCTCTGTTTGGGTAACTGCTTTTGTAAGAGTTGCATGTTGTTCCTTAACCATTTGAGTGATTGTGGGCTCTGTTTGAGTCCTTGTAGCTTTTGTTTCATATAATTCAGTTTGAACGACTGCGTTTATTGTTTCCGACGTTTTTTCTGGAACCTTCCCTGTTAATAATTTTCTTATCTTTCACTTGAGCCTTTTTACTATTTTCCACAGCCTCTGCTATTCCTTCCTAAGATTTTTAATTTTGTCTCTCTACTTTTTAGGAGGAGCCACTGTTCTTTTAATTGTCTCTTCTCCTAACGAGCCTAGTTGTTCATCTTGGCTTTGTTCTACAGGAACTGTGTCCCCAGATTAGTAGTCATCTTCCTGGTTTATTTTTATTTCTCCTGTTTGGCCTACATTCTCTATATTTAGGCCTACTTGGTTGGGTTCTCCTGGAAGCATATCACCAATTTCTTGAATGGCCTCTGCCCTTGTTTCTACTTCGCAGCTTATTTTTTCTGATATAATTCTATCGTGGCCAGATTTTTCTACAAATTGGGTTGCTCCAATGTTAAAATTGAGCAAGCTTTCAGGATGTATGAAATCATCCATATTGGCCAGGATCT
>APFE031581716.1:164421-190811 GCA_000404065.3 Pinus taeda
CATTTAAGTCCAAGCCTACCTCCTGAGCTATCCTCAATGTCTGGATTTCAAATTCAATTGGGAAGATAGGTTCTTTGCTAAACACTAGCTGATATGGGGAATATCCCATGGTATTTCTCCATGTCATGTGGTATGCCCATAGGGCTTCTCGCAATTAGGTAGCCCAGTCACATCTATGTGATGCAACTGTCTTTGTGAGTATTGCCTCGATTACTTTATTGGTACTTTCTACCTGGCCATTTTCCTGTAGGTGGTATGGAGTTGTGATTCTGTGCATGATATGATGATTTTTTAATGTTGCAGCAATCTTATGTCCTATAAATTGTGGCCCTCCATCCCTGATTATTTCTCTAAGCAAGCCATATCGCACGAATAGTTGGAAAAGAAAGTGGATTACTGAGTCCTTTGTTGCCCTTAGTAATGCTTCTGCCTCCACCCATTTAGTCACATATTCTGTTGTGACTAGTATGTATGTCTTTTGATTAGATGATGGGTTCATTGGACCAATGAAATCTAATGCCCATCGCTCAAAAGGTTCAATGAATAATTATGGATGCAGGGGAATTTCATTAGACTACCCAGGGTGTCCCATTCTTTGGTAACTATCAAATGCCTGGACAAACTTCTTAGCGTCCTTAAAAATGGTGGGCCAATAATAGCCCATCTATAAGACTTTGTGACTAGTCCTACAGTCTACAAAATGTCCACCACAAGGCCCATCGTGGAAAGCTTTTAGGATGTCGAAGACTTCGTCTTCCCTGACACATCTTTGAATGTGCATATCGGCCCTTGTATGGAATAAATATCCTCTGATCCAGGAGAACCGAGTGCTACACTGTACTATTTGTTTCCTTTCATTGGGCATCAGGTGCTTAGGTAATTTTCCCACTACTAGGTAGTTTGCGACATCTGTGTACCATGGTGGTTTCACAGTAGGAACTGGTCTTCTATTGCTGTCGAGTCATCTGTCTTTGGCATATGTGAAAGAAATTCTGCTACTAGATTTTCCTTTCTTGGTCGATCTTTGATTGTCATGTCGAATTCCTACAAAAGGATCAACCATCTTTTCACTCTTCCATTTGTAACAGGTTTATTAGCTAGATATTTAATAGCACAATGATCAGTGTACAAAACCACAGGGTATCTTGTTATATAATGTCTAAATTTATTGATAGCGTAGATTACAGCCAAAAAATCTTTTTCAGTCACAGTATAATTTAATTCAGCGGGAGATAGATTTTTGTTGATGTAGTATCTTGCATATGGCTTCTTATCTTCCTCCTGACCAAGAACTGCTCCAATGGATGTATATGAAGCATCGAATGAAATCTGGAATGGAAAATCCTAATTTGGGCCTCGTAATACTAGGGTTGTTGATACAAGTTGTTTTAAATCTTAAAAAGAAGTGTCACATTCGTTAGTCCAAATGAAATCAATATTTCCTATTAATGCATATAATGGTGTAGCAATTTGAGAAAAATTCTTTATAAATCTTCTATAATAGCCATAAAATCCCAAGAAACTGTGTACCTCAATTTGTGTGGAAGGGATAGGTATTAAAAGAATTATCTGAATTTTTGCTGGATCTACTTGAATTCCAGCTGTTGAGATATAGTGACCCAAGATGAGGCCCTCGATTATCATCATGTGGCATTTTTCATGCTTAAACAAATCCTGGTAGCAATGCATCTTTGCAGAACTTTCTCTAATGTTTGTAATGCCAACTCAAAGTCATCTCCATAAGGTGTAAAGTCATCCATGTACACCTCGAGCCCCTCATTTATCAGATCTGAAAAAATGCTGAGTATAGCCCTCTGGAATGTGGCAAGTGCATTGCACAGCCCAAAAGGTAAGACCCTGTAAGAAAATGTCCCCCAAGGGTAGGTAAAGGTACTCTTATCCTGGTCTTCAGGGGAAATTTGAATTTGATTGTAGCCGTTGAAGCCGTCTAGGAAAGAAAAGAATTTTTTTCCTGCCAATGTGTCCAAGACCTGGTCAATGAATGGAAGGGGAAAATGGTCTTTTTAGGTTGCTTTATTAAGCTCTCTCCATTCTTTTTAGGCACCACTACTAATTGAGAGACCCATTTGCTGTCAGATATAGGATAGATGAATTTTACGTCTAGCAGTTTTTGTAGTTTAGCTTTAACAATATCTTTAAGGTGAGGGTTTAACCTCTATGGAGGTTGTCAAATGGACCTGGCATCTTTCTCTATATAGATGTGTTGCATGCATAATTGGGGATCAATCCCTTTCATGTCCAGGTAATCCCATGTGAAAGCCTCTTTATATTTTCTCAGATGTTGAACAAGCTTCTGCTCCTGGTTAGCAGTCAGGTTTTTGTTAATATTTAAAGTTTTCCCTAACTCAATTTCTATGGTTTTGTTGTTATAAACAGAAGTTGTCAGTATTTACTCGTCGTTAATATATTTTAAGGGATCTTCTTCTATTTCATTATCGAGGGCTTCTTTGATCATGTGACATTTTGGATGGGATACGACATCTAGTTGGTTAATGTAAGTGTTAATGATGTCATCTTCTGTTTGATCCTTGAATTTGAGAGCATCTTCTATAGTTAGCACTGATTTAATGTTTTCAGTTAGATATGATACAGGTTGTTTTCTGGATTTTATTATTGTTAGACTTGGATGAGCTAAAGGATATAAGGCTAAATTTTTCACATTGCTTCCTCTTGTTATAGCCATGCTTCCTGTTCGACAGCTTATGTAAGAATCCGTGGTTGCTAGCCAAGGTCTACCTAGAATTAGGGGATGCCCATCGAGCCGGTTTCTAGGATTGATGATCAGAAAATATGTTGGGTATTCCCAAGAGTCAACAGACACCATTACATCCTATAATGTGCCTTTTGGTTTGACTACCAATCAGTCAACCATTTCCAACAAAGTCGTGGTTGGGTCCAAGGATGTAATGCCAAGATTTTGACAACTTGTTGTTGTAAGAATATTGATTACTGCTCCTAGGTCAACTAATGCATTAGGGAAGGAGCATCCATTTATTTGTGCCGTGAATATAGTATTTCCTGGGTCCTCATATTTTACAGGTGTTTCTCTACCTGATAGTAAATCAAATAGACTACATGGACAGTTAGGGTTGTTTTTATTTTCCTCTTTGGCTTTTTCGTACACAATTCCTTAATAGTTTTTGCATAAATTGGAATGTCCTTAATAGCCTGGAGGAGAGGTATTTTCACACACAAATTTTTCAATTCTCCCAGAAGATCAAATTCGGGATATTCGATTGGGTGGGGTATGATTAATCTTTCTGGGAATGGTGGAGAAGAGGTGATCGTTTGATTGTGAGTTTTCTATTTAAACATGTTCTCCACTTGTGGTGCTTGTTCTATAGGTAAAAGATCTTCAATTTGTATATTTTTATTCCCCTCTGATCTATTATCCATCCAGTCCTTAATTGAAGCTCATTACACTCCCTCAACTCGGTTTTTGGCTCTGGTCCTTCAATAATTTTCACAGATTGAACCGGTCTATTGTTGGGGTTCGGGTTGGGTTGGGCTAGGAGTTGTAGTCGTAGGTTGGTTTGAGGGTTCTGTTGCAATGTGTAGGGTGCTGGAAATGTGGGTTGAGGTAGGGGGATTATTCCTGCTAGCTGGTTTGTAGGTCTTTGCCAACTTGACTGCTAGTTCTGGTTCTATGAAGTGGAGGGTGACCGTTGAGATTGATATGCATTATTGTGCTAGAATGGTGGGAAGAAAGAGGAATTTGGCCAATTGTTATTTTGATTTGATTGGTTAGGCCAAGGTGGCATAGAGAATGGTTGTTGTGAACAATTGGAAAAATGTGGTTGGTTCTACCACATAGCTCCTGGGTATTGTTGTGAATTATATTGTGAGGGCTGAAAAAAAGAAGATGGATCAGTAGGCGTACCTATTTGTCGTGGTTGCCATTGGCGACACCGATTTAGCAGGTAGATTGGTTCTGTTTCTTCCTCTGCCTCCTTATAGACTACTTTTAACGCTAGGAGTGATGGTCAACTTTCTGTGGCATGATCTTTAGTACATATGGCACAGGTTTGTACCATATCTAGCGGGCACTCTTTGTGACTATGCTTCTTCCTACATCTAGGACAAAATATTACCAAGTTTTGTTCTGCCTCAGCCTAATTCTTCTTGGCTTGCATAATTTCTAATTGCATTGTCAGAGTTCCCAAAGATCTGTTTTGAAATCCTCTAGCAAGTTGCCAATTTCTGCACGAGTTATACCTCCACCAAAGATTTTGTTGTCCCTGGTGGTCATGTTGCGTTATGCTAGTTTCAATCTCATACTGCCTCTTGAGCACCTGATACATAATTTAATAATGTCAGCATACTCTTCTTGATATATATCACCTTTACCCATAATATTTAATGTCTCTATCCATTTTTCTTTCATCCATTTAATCAGTGTAGTTTTTAGCACATTATCAGGCAAAGGCAGAGTTGCATAGGGAGACCGCTGGAGGTTATATTGAAAATGTTCCACATATTCTTCTAATGTTTCGCTGGGTCTTGCTACCATTTGGAATATTTCTTCTTTAATTTCCCTAGATCTGCAATATTCCTGATATTTTTTAAGTAGAGCAGTTTTCATTTGATCCCAATCATTTATTGTTCCCCCACCTAATCCCATAAACCAACGTAAGGCTGCTGCTTTTAATGCAAAGGAAAACAGCTTTAGTTTTTGAGGGTCGATAGTATAATCATAACCCCGACATAATACATCAAATTCAAACATAAATGCATCTAGATCCTCTGATGTCAGTCCATGAAAGGTGGGAATATTTTGGAGAGGGATAGCTTTCATGGGTGTGTTGACCGATGTGTCAACGATGGGATACTGCAATGTAGAGGTATGGCGTACTTGTGGTTTGTTGGCCATTTGATCAAATAGATGCCAGTACCCTTCCAAGATCTCTAGACAATTATTCCTAGGATGATTAAAAGAGGTGGGAATGATCTTAATAGCACTCCCTTGGTCTAGGATACTGGGTGTTCCTTGTTGAATTACTACCTGAGGGGATATTGGCCCCTCTGTTTCCCTTGTTTCTCCTCCTCCTTCACAAATAGTGCAAGAATTCCCTTCTTGTGAGGAAATTGGGCACGAATTTTCAATTTCTTGAAAAATATACTCAGTCCCTACTGTTTTGCTATGGACCTCAGCATCGGCTACAGATGTTGAGCCTGTGGCCTGAAGGCAGACAATAGGTTGTCTGGAAGCAACATTTCTGGGACCTGCTGATGGCTGATATTTGGCTTTCTTTAAGATGTCATCTATGAAATTTGATCGTCCAAGGGTCATCGGTCCCTTAGATCTGTCAGGTTTGGGTAGTGGAATTGGATTATTTTCGGGTTTTTTCTTCTTAATCATTCATGCAAACAATTTAAATGTTTATCTCTACCCTAAGTTACTAACAATTACGCTGGAAAGTAGGTGGGGGGGCAGGGATTTCACGTGCTTCGTACGAAGGTTCTTACCTTTCATTTATACCCAGTTCTCTCTCAACAGACAAGCATCAAATACCTACTTATATTTTCTGTAATTGTACTGAAAAGCGGGCAGAGGAGCAAGCACTTTACTTGCTCGTTACATAGGTTCTTACCTTCCATTTTCAATACCCAATTCTTCTTCAACAACAATCATTAGATGTACATTACTCTTTAGAAATGGCTACACTCACCCCGGCAACGGCACCAAAATGTTGGTCGATAAAAGGTGCCTTTTAAAACTCCTAATTATCCTCACATTAATTATCAATCCGGGCAAGTCTTCTTATTTCAAGAGTGTACACAGTATGTGGCTGCTATTTAACTAAGAGAGTAATTTTTCCTAAATTGCAGTATAGATCTTTTTAAATACAAGAGTAAACAGATGCATCTAGTAAATTCCAATTGCAATTTAAAGAAAACTCAATCCTTTAATGAAATCAAATCTTACATTAATCAAAGTAATAGCAACATCAGTTGAGAGTACAGTAGTGATAACTCATCCCTATTTCATTGATTTAATCTAAATCAAATCTAGTCTTCAATAAGTAATCTAAACTGCAAATTATATCAGTCTGAGAGTTTCAATAGTGATAGTTAATACTCTTCACGGTTGATTATATCAAGCCGAATATTTATCTAAGTAACTTGATTTGAAATGAAAGTAAATTGAATCAATGAGAATACTGCAAATTATATAAAGTAAAGAGATTCTATCAACACTAGAAAATAAACAGTGAAGCGACAAAATCACAAAAAGCAAGAATATTATCAAACGATCACACTTGCGAGAATTGGAAATGTATGACACAAGAAAAGTAGTAAAATCCACCAGAGGTTGGGCCCTTAGCCACCATCGAACACTGCTAAGTTACTTAAGGTAACGTGAGGGAACAACAACTTTACTTATATATTAATCATCAAATTGAATGAGCATTACAATATATTCATGTTCTTCTCGGTAGCAAGAGTTTGTAATTACAATTACAATTTCAACAATACAGAAATTCCTCCCCTCCCTTCTTACAAAACATATCCTTTTATAATACGAAAGGGTAAAAAGATAAATGATAAACATGATCCCTCAGGATCTCTCGATCTAGAGGGATTCGCAACAGTTTTCCAACTTCAGACATCATTTCCTTGCACTGATTCTTCTAATTTGCTTTTGGCCTTATCTGCAACCACCAATTTTCTTCCTTAGCTTGTCGATTTTTGTTGTTCCTTCATAGGGAACAGCATTTGTCCCTTTTTTTATTTTCCTACATAAAGAAAGGTAATAATTAGCTAAGTTGTAACTGCAGATAAGTCATTTATTTCTTACCGTAATTCCTTAATAGATTAGCACATTAAGATATAGAAAAGATAAGAATAAAGGAAAAAGATGATAACTTTAAGAGTAAATGCATACCTTTCCCATGACTCAACAACTGTGACATGATATATGGGACGTGAAACAGACTCCTTGGATGCAAAGGTGACTCATTGCAGATGCTCTGAACAAGGGTGACTTGATGATGCTGCCACACAGAATAGGCCTGGTGGGGACCATGAAGGCATGAGAAAATGATGATTAATCATGACGAAAATTGACATGTGAGACAACAAGCACTAAGGGGAGGTGGTCTCCTAGGTGCAAGTGTCGCATATGAAGAAATTAGATTTTAAGAGGCAACGAAGTGACCCTTCTTGGAAAACCGACTTCTGGGTAAAGTGTAAAATCATCAAAAATGAAGAGAGACCCATTAGAGTACTCGATGAGAGATTTCCAATGGTGCTAACGATTCGACAAATTGAGCTATGGTCTAGTCGCAATGTGTGACAGAAAAATTGTAGGCTTTCCTATAAAAGGGAATTTTCCCTCAAATTTGAGAGGAGAAGGCTCTAAATCTTGTGGAGATCGTATCAGAAAATTCTACCATTAGAATCAAGATCTACGACTCTTAGGAAACTGGCCTTACTTGTCTAAATATGGCCTTAATGCTTCTTAGAATGATGGTTCCTGGTGAGTAATTAAGGGAAGAGGAAAACAAGAATGAATTACAAGAGGAGGTCTAGAATCATTTTCACCCACTAAGTCAAACATGGGGACTATGTGGACATAGAGTAGAATATTTGAAGATATGGTATCAAACATCTACGATATGTTATGTGCATATGGCTTGTCGGAGAGGCAAATAGGACAAACTATCTAAGGAATGGGAGGATAATCAACCATACCTAGATACAATGGGATCTATGCCATGCCTTATGTTAATCAATTAAAAAGATGGCCAGGGGAAAACCATCATGCCCCAAGCATGGGATAATACCCATAAACATATGTGATGGAAGGCACTGATCTAGTATGCAAAGGTGGGGATGATGCCCCCTAGCAGGAGGAGTTTGTGGAGCGTCATTGTGTTTCGAGTTCTCGAAAAATGGATGCAAGCATCTTGACTCAACTTGGCACGAGATCCTCCAAAGGATGATAAGCAGATGTAGGGGCCTATGTTCCTCCTAGTATTCTATGGGCGTACCAGATGTATTTAGAGTGTGGAATCCAAATATGGAAGGAAGTACGCACAATGGTGCATATCGCCCAAGGATAATCAGGGTAGTCATGGCTTACAGGATGCCCTCATCAGAATGGAAGATGAGGGGACAGGAGGAAGATTGACTACATGATGTGATGGTGGTACCTGGTGCATCATCCTTAGAAAGAAGGTTCACATACGCATCATCTGTAATGGTAGACGATGAGCTAGTAGACGAAAAATCTATCAATCTTGAGACCTAGGCTTCCGTCGAAGGAGGTTCGATAGAATCACGTGAAAAAACCTCATAGAGGTTTTCCTATGAGGAAGTCATGGATGATGATAGGTAAAGGATATGGACCATCGAGTACATCATCTCGACATCAGGGGGAGGGATCACGATGGTGTGACTAGAGTCCCCCTATTCTGATGTACTAGTAGTACCAGAATCCACAGGTAGAGGAGTAGGTGATCCATTATGAGTGGCCTCGTATTTGCAAATCACATGAAAGAAATCACAAAATTCATCGAGATGATGGAAACAATGGGAATATATACCATAAGTATCGCACAAGGAAAAAAGGTGATTTGTGCGCAATGTTTTGAGTTTCTTGGTTTGTCTCGGTAAGCAAATATGGACCTCAGGGATATTTGAATAATGGAAATTTTCATGAACCAAAGGTTTGAGATGAGGAAGCTCGGGATAGTTATTGGTAGCATGCCTAAAAACCTCACACAAATCACACAGAGGTGTTGGCTTTGGAGATATGGGGGATGGAGGAGCTTGGAGAGCCTTGTCTTTAGGTTATTTTATCTTGGCTTTTGCCCCCTGTTCGGATGCTTTCACAACAGGAGTGGGTTCTTATTGAGGTTGCAATGGAACTAAAGTAGTGATAGGGGTTGTAGGGACCAGTTTAACCAAGTTCAAAGCATGATATGATCTGAGCTGACCAGGCGGAGTGGTCACTGGGGGATCAATGTACCAAACTAGGATCCCCAAAGTCATATTAGGGAGAATCAACGAAGCCATGACAGGGACAAAAAATATTCTAGGAGGAGGAAATAAGAAAGGTATTTATGATGTAAGGAAATGTCCCGGTGGAATAGCTCCTGGATGGTTAAGACCTGGAGGAGCAATTCCTGGTGGGAACAAAGGAGAGGTGCCCATAAATAGAGGAGGTCTTGGGGTGGTGGATCCAGATGGCTCAGTTAAGATGGTAAAAACAAGGTTCTCAGGAGTTGGATGTTGATCAGATGTACCAAACTCCTTTTGAGCAGCCTGTGACACTTGTAACATGAAAACACTCAAAGAGTTAGGCTCAAATATGGGAGGGGGAGGACCAGGGAAAGAACCCAACAAGGAGGAATATTTGTGGACTATAGGTGAAACATTGGTGAGAGGGGTAGAAGACTTCTTGTCGGACATCGATGAGATAATGGACTCAGGGGAGGTCAATGATGATGGCTCGTAGAATGTCAAGTGATCGATATTGATGATCTTCCCTTCATGGGGGAATCAAATCTTGCGGAAAACTGCAGACACGATGGCTGACATGGCATAAGTGTAACTACGACCCAATAGAATGTTGTAGTCTAGATGGGCATCAATAACCTCAATGTATACATGGACATCTTTCCTACAAGAGTCACTGGACAATTGTGATACATGCCAAGAGTTTTGGAGGAGCGATTGTCCTAGGCACGCAAAGTGATGGTGGATAGGGACAACTCAAGTGACGTGAGCTACTTCCAAACAACATTGGAAATCATGTAGGTGGATGCACCTTCATCAATAATGCATCGGGAAAAGCAACGGACTCGGACTAGTGTCTAGAAATCAACGGATGAAGGTAATGGAGGATGTTCTAACATATCAGCAGGGAATACAATCAACCAATCGTCTGAAGAATCTATTGCACCCAAAGAAGTTAGTAGATCTTTCTTTTGAGATCGGCACGAGTGGATTACCTCCAGTGTCAACATGATAGTAGGTGATTGTGCCAAGTCGTCTACTATATTATATGTATGGGCAGCTTGGTTAGGAGTCACATTATGGCGTAATGGTTCCTTTGGGATCTTAGGAATTGTCTCAACTTTAGGTTGAGGGATCTGTAGCAGACCATTTCGTATCATAAGAGGCTGAATAGATGCTTTGGTTTTTTACTCAGTGGTAGACAAAGTTGATGGATTTTCATATCGACACAACTGAGTTTTCAAGTTGATATCAAAGGTATTGACCTTGTCAGAATTCATCATGAGGATCTAGAAGTCACCAGGACCAGAAGGTTGGGGAAGGTGAGCTACTTGACATGGCTGAGGTTGAGCAGCAACAAATCCTTACTGAGGGAAAGGATTTGTGAGCAAGGATGGTTGAGATGGAGGAGGATTCTAAGGCAGTTGCTACATGGGCGGTTGACCTCTAGAAGTTTCTTTGGCTTCCCACATTTGTCACATCTGGGGTAAGAGGGGACACTCATGAGTATAATGGCCATGTACACCACAACATGCACAAGTCTTGTTCATATGAATAACCTTGTTCTGCTTGGGCTGATCACTCTATTGCTAGTTGTTGGTGTTAGGCTGGTTCTCCTGGGGTTCATTAGGTTAATTACCTTGGTTACCCTTTTTACCTTTCCCCTTATTATTTTTCTTTGAATTTGGGGGATTGGTCACACTCTGTTGTGCAAACACTTGACCTTGAGGGGGCGATGGCTGGGAGGGTTGAGGATGCATGGGAGGCTGTGGCACTAATTATTGAGGGGCTAGAGTGCTCGACGATGCCTAGGTATAATAATGTGAGGGGGAAATAATCTGGTGGATGAGTTGAGCACAAGCTGACCCTGACATCTGCTGATGTGGTTGGGTAAATGCATAAGAGTTGCTTTGTCTTAAATACACTTTGCTAGTAGGAGGGGCATAGGAATTAGAGGAACTGGTGCCCCCTATGGATAGCGATAATTCTTCTGAGTATATCATGAAGGATGTGAAATAGCTCCAACAATACCATCGACGTCGTGAGATTCCCCCCGTGCATTGGCATCACCAGGACAGGGGAGATATGGTATCATAGTATAAACATAATCAGATTTAGCATAAATCAAGTCATATCTCAGAGAAGTCTGGAGAGCCTCTTCCTTTGTCTGAGAAAAATGAGATCTGACATCTTTGGAAATAGGCAATAAAAGAGTCCTAAAAAACCAATTGAGGTAGACACAGTCTTCGAAGGGCAGAGCATGGCACATGCTCCTCCTTCTACGCCATTCCTGGACATGATTAGGAAGATGAGTGACGAAGGACTGATGGAATGCAGTTAAGAGCTCAATACCTGTGTCGTATCGGAGAGGTAACTGAAAATATGAGAGGAATGCTTTAGCAAGCATCGTGAAAACGGAATGAGAGGTGGCAGGCTGGTCAACATACCACTTCGCAGCATCTCTAGTGAGCATGTGTTGGAACAGCCGAAGACGAATGAATAATCGATGATGGAATTGGATGAACACCACATATGGAAGGAGCGGACATGATTGGTAGGTTCTTACCTAGAATTACCCTCAAACTTGGGAATGTCGGAGGGAAGCTTAGTTGGCATAGATGTCCAACCAGCATCGTGGTGCATAAGGTCGTTGATCAACTGGCTAAAATCTAGGAGGATTAACCTAGCCATGAAATGTAGGATGGGAGCTTCTGGAACGGTTCTGCTAGATGTAACCAGCGAGGTAGAACCAGAGCCAACACTAGGTTAGGCTCCTACACCTACAGTGGATCTTGACATGATGACGGTATGCAGTAAAGCAGACCCAAAATCAAATGAACCAAAAGAGGAGTCGGTATGGGGTCTCAGGGGATTATGAACTCGAACCCTTTAAGGAGGAGTAATAAGCCCAAGCGGAAACTAGGGATGAAGGCCTAGGAGTCTCCATGACAAACGCCTTGGTGGCGCAATGGTTAGAAGACACAAATGACATGGAAATGACGAAGGGAGATCAACAAGATGGTTTTGCCTCTATGTGGGGATATAAATTACTTAAGTTAAGTCTTGGCTTGGCAATGTAAACCAAGCAACCTTCACTTAAGGTGTGCTTGTGTGTGTAAGTGTGTTTATTAATTAAGATCAGATCATGTTTGAAAAAAAAAGATTGTTGAAATAAACTGAAATTAAAAACAAAAAATGAAATGAAAATCAAAATTCTAAACCCCACTCAAACTGGGTTTACAAACATTGTGCTGGTTGGTGGAAAAATCAACTAAAACCGCACAAAAAAGGCCAAGATATCTAAGCATTAGTGTGATTGGGATCAAATGACACTATGCTACTGGAAAGTGGTGCAGCAACAACAAAAACCCAGAGAGGAAAATTGTTGCAAAAATATAGAGAGATGGGTGAGAAACTTAGGGAAACCAATGGGACCCTAAGGAAAATTTCCAAACAAGGTTTAAGATGAAACTTTGGAGGAAACAACCTATCTTTGAAGAGCTGAAATAGGAAGGCACATATCTAGAAAATATGGCTGAAAGCTCTGCAAAAACTCAGATTTCTTACTCAACTAAACTATTCCTATAAAGGTGGAAGCGTACTAGAAGCCCTAAAGAGGCTAAATTCCACTTCAACAAGAAAAACTGAGTGGATCAAGGCCTAAGCGGGGTGAGACAGTGGTCAACCAACCCAATAGACAACTCTTAGAAAAACCCAAACAGATTGGAAAAAATCCCAAAAACCCTAAAAGTTGCAGGTACTGACCTAATTCCTAGGATATTGCACTTTTTGGGCCAGAAAGTGCACTCTGGACCTCTAGATCGCACTTATGGGGCAAAAAAGTGTGATTTCTACTCCTTGATTCTCGGTCAGAAAGTCTCGGAAAAATTGTTATTTATGTCGCAGTTGGTTCCTGTGACCTGCATAAAAGACCAGAAAACTTGCGGATGTTAGAAATTTGACTGATCTAGGGTTAAAAAGCTACTAAACAACATTAAGAGACTAAAAAATAAAAACCCTAAGGTGAAACCTGAAGGTCACCCAGGTTTTTGGATCAAAATTAAAAATGTAGTGGAGTTGTCAAATTGTTGGCGATAATCAGAAAATCCCCAGGGGAGTTGCCAAATTGTTATTGTGTTTTCTTCTTGAATGTCTTAAAAAAGAAACCACTTTAGGATGCAGATGAAAAACATCCCTAACAATGAAAATGGCTACCAAACATTGTATACCTGCAGCAAATGATCGAAACAAAACCTACCAAAGCCCTGATCTATGCCAAAATCATAGTTAAACAATAAAATGGAATAGTAAAATAAGCACAACTCCAATAATCCAATGGAAACCAGATATATAAAGAATATATTCTATTAAACAACACTTGTGAAGGGAGCAAATAACGTTACCAGCCCCCCTCTATGGGATGGGTTCTTGGCTATCCTCAAATTTCTTTAGCTTTTTTAGAGCCTCTCTCCTCTATAATGTGTAAAACCCAACAAATAAAATGTTTGAGCTTCAGTAAGAACTCAAATGGAAAAAAAAAAAAAAAATGGTGTGTGACAGTGATAATGTTCATAGTTACAACAGTAAATGCAACGATAAAGATAATCAAAAGTGAATAATTAATGGAAAACCCTTCTATTTATAACAAAATATTAGGTTATCCTCAAATATTGAGCTATAATAAAATATTATTAACCCCATTCTAGAAATAACCATTTGGAATATTTTATTATATTTGGTTAGAGTGGAAAAGTATTTAAACTTCTATTTAGAGATAATAAATAAATAAATGATTTATTTATCATCTCAAGAAATATGGTTAAGGAATAATAATAAAATAATGATTTGTTTAATTATTCCTAAGGGATTTAGTCAAACTTGAGAAGGAATAATAACTAATTAGTGATTAATTAATTATTCCTAGAGAAAAATAAGATAATTAATTATTTATCTATTTATTTCTCATGAATGGGTCAAATGTGACAAGAAATATTAATTAAACAATGGTCTAATTAATTATTCCTAAAAGATAATTAAATAAACAATGATTTATTTAATTATTCTTCAAGGGTTTAATTATAAATTTCTTAACAAATCTGATTTATTAAGTAATTTTTCACAGTGAAAGCAATTTTACTATGGTAAAATTGGCCTTACATGGTGTACTTCGATCCATCTAGTAAATTAAGGCTAGATGATCAATTTTTGGTATAACATTCATAAAGGTTTATTGAACCAAGCCCCCTTTATCCTCTTTTTCCAACTACATGACAATTAGAGTGCAATCGAAAGCCCCTCTTGAAAATATTCCATGTGCTCCTCAATCTAAGATGTCCTAGGCACCAATCTACAATCAACCCAGAGGTTGTCTCTAGGAAGATTTCTATGTCTCCCGAAGCACTTTTGTTATGAGTGTCATTTAAAGCAACAACAGATGGATTGACACGAGGGAAAATGGGACTGAGGGACAAACAAATGAATTCCCTTGTCAGAGCATAAAGTGCATGGTTGACCTAGCAATGACTGACATGACTCCGGAGAGGATGGCAGACAGTATGGCTGAAGGCCAAAACGGGAAACACGATATGAATGGTATGCAAAGATTAATGGAATATTATGACATGATAAAATGGGATGTGAAACAGACTCCATGGATGCAAGGGTGAGTCATCACGGGATGCTCTGAACAAGGGTGACTCGATGATGCTGGCACATAGAATAGGCATGGTGGGGACCATGAATACACGAGAAAATGATGGTTACTCATGAGGAGAATCGACACATGAGATGACAAGCATTAAGAGGAGGTGGTCCTCAAGGTACATGCATCACATATGAAGAAGTTTGATTTTAAGAGTCCACAAAGTGACCCTCTTTGGAAAAATGGCTTCTGGGTGAAGTGTCAAATCATCAAAAACTAAGAAAGGCCCATTATAGCACATGATGAGAACTTTCCAATGGTGTTGATGGTTCATCAAACTAAGCTACGATTTGGCCGCAATGTGCGACATAACAACTATGGGTTTTCTTATAAAATGGTGTTTTCCTTCCAATTTGAGAGGAGGAGAAGGCCCTAAATCTTATGGAGATCGTAGCAAACAAACGGACCATTGGAATTGGGATCTGTGACTTTCAGGAAAATGGCCTTACTTGTCTAAAGATGGTCTTAATGCTTCTTGGAAAGATGGTTCCTGGTGAAGAATTAAGGGAAGAGAAAAATGAGAATGAACTATTAGAGGAGGTCTAGAATCATCCTCACCCACTAAGTCAAACAGGGGGACTATATGGTTCACAGTACGCTATGGGTGTACTAGATGTATTTAGAGTGGTGAACTCCAAACACATTATTTTTTATGTGATACATAATATGATTATGCATATTTTATATGACGATTGTGGTTCACCATTTTTTTTGGTTATGGTTGTCTTTTCTGGTATACATGTGATAAATTCCAATCTAGAATGTTATTTGGAATGGTATCTACATAGTTATTTTGGGCTCTAGGAAAATGACTGGAAGTAATAGTTTCAAATTAACGTACCAACACCTTAACTCGTAGATATTTTCTAAATAGGACTTGTTTATGCACATGATACACACCTTTCAATTGTATGACAAGCATCAAGGAATCTAAATGAACATGGATATGAAGGATGTGATGAGCAAGGGCATCGACTAACAAACCTATCAGTTCATCATATTCATCCTTGCTATTGGTGGCAGATCCAATGCATATGTCGTTAGAATGAACTAACATATGAAAGGGGGTGAAAATGGCCCATGCTGCCGAGGCTAGATTCTTGGAGAAGTAACTTGCACCATCGACATAACCGATATGAAATGTAGATGATTGATCCATATAAAAGGTGAAGAAGACAATAGATTAGATGATGCAACCTACCTAAATGCATGATAGAAATGGGTAGGATTTCTTAAGCTAGAGTGTATTGCGAGAATTATGAAGAAGTTGACCTTCAAAATCCTCTAGAAGATATTCCCCCTTACCCAAGTCATTATGAATGATGTAATGTCCTAGCCATAATCATGAGTGAGACAATGAAGAAGGATATAATCAACACCACAATGATAAAGGACGTCACTGATGAGAAGATAGCGAGGGGCCTGGTATCATATATGTCATCAATGTCCATGAGTAAGACAGGGGGAAACTTCTGGGTTCACAAATATGTCATGAAGTATGCATGATGGTGCATATGATCCCAAAGGTAATCAGGGGTAGTCATGGCTTCCATGATGTCCTCATTAGAATAGAAGATGGATGAATGGGAGGAATATTGACTACATGATGCAGCGGTTGTACCTGGTGCATCATCATAAGAAGAAGGTTCACATACGCATCATCTGGAATGGTCTATGATGAGCTAGTAGATGGAAAATCTACCTATATCAAGGCCCAATTTTTTGATGAAGGAGGTTCGATAGAAGCACACGTAGAAACCTTAGAAAGGTTTTCCTACGAGGAACTCAAGGATGACGACAGGGAAAGGATATGGACCATGGATTCCATCATCTGGACGTCAGGGGGAGGGATCACGATGGTGGGACTAGAGTCCCCCTGTTCTGGTGTACTAGTGGTACCAAAATCCATAGGTAGAGGATTAGATGATCGACTACGAGTGGCCTCAAAGTTGCGAAGCACTTGGAGGCAATCATGAAATTCTTCGAGATGAGGGAAACAATGGGAATAACGACCATAATAATCGCACAAGGTACAAGGGTGATTTGTGCGCAACGTTTTAATTACTTTGGCTAAATTTGGTAAGGTAACATGGACCTCAGGGATATTAGACTCAGGAAACGTTTCATGTACCAAAGGTTTGAGATGAGGAAGTTGAGGATAGTTATTGGTGGCATGCCCAACAACTTGACACAAAGTGCACAATGATATTGGATTTGAAACATTGGGGGCTAGAGGAGCTTGGGGAGCCTTGTCCTTAGGTTCTTTCCTCTTGGCGTTTCCCCCCTATCTAGATGCTTTCGCAAGAGGAGTGGGTTCCTCTTGAGGTTGCAGTGGAACTGAAGCAGTGACAAGGGTCATAGGAACCGGTTGAACTAGGGTCAAAGCATGATATGTTCTAAGCTGACCAGGTGGAGTGTTCATTAGCATATCAATGTACTAGGCTAGGATCCCCGGGGTGATATTAGGGAGAGTCAATGAAGCCATGACAGGAAAAAAAAGATTCCAGGGGGAGGAAACAAAGTATATGTCCTACAAGGTAATGTCCCAGCGGAACCGTTCCTAGATGGTTAAGACTTGGAGGAATAATTCCTAGTCGGAACAAGGGAGAGGCACCCAAAAATAGTGGAGGTCCTAGGGGGTGGATCCATATGGCTCAGCTGAGATTGTAACAATAGGGTACTGAGGAGCTAGTTGTTTCCCAGAGGTATCAGACTGCTTTTGAGTAGTGCGTGATGCTTGTAACATGTAAACACTCAAAGAGCTAGTCTCAGAGATGGGAGGGGGAGGACTGGGGAAAGCACCCAACAAGGTGGAATCTTTGTACACTCCAGGTGAAACACCGGTGAGAGGGGTGATAGACTGCTTACTGGATATCAATGAGATAATTGACTCAGGGGAGGTTAAAGATGACGGTTCAAAATATGTCAACTAATCTATAGTGATGATCTTCCCTTCATGGGGGAAGCACATCTTGTGGAAAACCACAGACACGACAACTAACATGGCATATGTGTAACTACGACCCAATAGAATGTTGTAATATAGAGGGGCATTAATAACCTTAATGTAGACATGAATAGGCTTGCCCCCAAGAGTCACTAGACAATTGCTATACATGCCAAGAGGCTGAGAGGAGTGACCATCCCAAGCATGCAAAGTGACAGTGGATGGGGAGAGTTCAGTTGACTTGAGCTACTTCCAAATGGTAGTGGACATCACATAGATGGTTGCACCTTCATCAATAATACATCAAGAGATGATGGCATTACGGAATGAGACTGATATTTGGAAAGCAACAGATGGAGGTAATGAAGGATGTTCTGACGTATCAACAGGAAAGACAATCAAACAATCTTCTAAAGGATCTACTACACCCAAATAAATTAGTAGAGCTTTCTTTTGAGATGGCCACGACTGGAAAAGCTCAAGAGTTGAGATGGCAACAGGTGATTGCACCAAGTCATCTACTATACTGTATGTATGGGCATCTAGGTTAGAATCTGCATTATGACATAATGGTCATTTAGGGATCTTAGGAATTGACTCAAATTTAAGTTGAGGGATTTCTAATAGAAAATTTAGTGTCGTAAGAGGCTCAGTAGATGCTTTGGATTTGGTCTCAATTGTGGATAAAGACTATGGCTTGTTGTATTGACACGACTAAGTTTTCATGTTGACATCGGAGGTATTGACTCGTCAAAATTCATATTGAGGATCGGGTAGTCATCAGGAAAAGAAGGTTGGGGAGGGTTGGCTACTTGGCCTTGCTAAGGTTGAGCAGCAAAAAATCCTTACTGAGGGAAAGGATTTGTGAGCACGACCGATTGAGATGGCGCAAGATTCTGAGGTGATTGTTGCATGGGCAGTTAACCTCTAGAAGCTTCATAGGCTTCCCACATTTTGCGCATTTGGGCTAAAAGAGGACACTCATGATTATAATGGCCATGTACACCACAACATGCACAAGGCTTGTTCATACGAATAGCCTTGTTTTGCTTGCACTGGTTGTATTATTGCTATTTTTCGGTCTTAGGCTAGTTCCCCAAGGTTGATTGGGTTGATTACCCTGGTTACCTTGGTTACCCTTGTTACCCTTCCCCTTATTCCTTTTCTTCAAATTCTGGGGATTGGTCGCACGCTGCTATGCATACACTTGACCCTCAGGGGGTGGTGGCTACTGGGGTTGAGGATGCATGGGAGGTTGCGACACTAATGCCTGAGGGGTTGGAGTGCTCGACAATGCATAGGTGTAGGACTGTGAAGGGGCAATGGTCTAGTATATAGGTTGAGCACTAGCTAGCCTTGACATCTGCTAATATGGTTGGGTGAATACATATGATGTTATTTTTCCTGAATACACGTTGTTGGTGAGAGCAGGATAAGTGTTGGAGGAATTGGTGCCCCCTACGGATAGCCATAACATTGCTGAGTATATGGTGAACGATGTGAAATAGATCCAATGATACTATCAGTGGAATGAGATGCCCTCGGTGCATTAGCACAACCAGGATGAGGGAGGTCTAGTATAACGGTATAGACATAACTAGATTGAGCATAAATCAAGTCATATCCCAGAGCAATCTAGAGAGCCTCTTCCTCTGTTTGAGAAAAGTGAGACACGACATCTTTGGAAATAGGTGCCAAAAGATTCCTAAGAAACCAATTGAGGTAGACATGGTCTTCGAAGGGCAGAGCACGGCATATGCTACTCCTTCTACGTGATTTTGAACATGATCGGAAAAACAAGTGGTAAAGGATTGACGAAATGTGGTCAAGAGCTCTGTATCGGTGTCATATCGGAGAGGTAACTAAAAGTATGAAAGGAACGCTTTAGAAAGCATTTCGAAAGAGGAAGGAGAAGCGGCGGTTTGGTCAACATACCACTTTGTAGCATCTCAAGTGAGTGTGCGTTGGAACAACTGAAGACGAAAGGAATCATCGGTGATGGGATTATATGAAAACAACATATGGAAGGAGTGGATGTGATTTGTGGGGTCATATTTAGAATTACACTCAAACTTGGGAATGTCAAAGGGAAGATTAGTCGGCATAGCTAGCCAACTAGCATTATGGTTTATAGGGTCATTAATCAACTGGCTAAGATCTGGGAGACTTAACCCAGCCATGAAAGGTAGCATTTGAGTTGTTGGAATGATTCCTTTAATGGTTCTGCTAGATGTGACTACTGGGGTAGAACTAGAGCCAACACCAGGTTGGTTTCCTGCACCTGCAATGGGTCTTGACATAATGATGGTATGCAGTGAAGGGGGCTCAAAATAGGATGAGGAATCAGATGAACTAGAAGAAGAGTTGGTATGGGGACTCGAGGGAGGATGAACTCGAACCCTGTGGGAAGGAGTAATATGCCCAAGCAAAAACTGGGGATGAAAGCCTAAGAGTCTCTGTGACAAATGCCTCGGTGATGCAATGGTTTTAAAACACAAGTGACACAGAAATGGTGAAGGGAGATAAACAAAAAGTATTTGTCTCTATCTCGGGAGATAATTAATTAATTTAAGTCTTTTCTTGGAAGTGTACACCAAGTGTTTTTAACTTAAGGTGTGCTTGTATGTGAAAGTGTGTTTATTAATTAAGCCCAAATCGTGTTTGAAAGAAAGAAAAAGATTGTTGAAATAAACTGAAATTTAAAACAGAAAATGAATAGCAAATCAACTATCTAAAACCCCACCCAAGCTAGGCTTGCAAACACTGTGCTAGTTTGTGGCGAAATCGACTAAAAATTCACAAAAAGGCCAATAAATATAAACATTGGTGTGACTAGGATCAAATGACACTATTCTGCTGGAAAGTGGTGTAGCAACAGCAAAAAACTAGTGAGGAAAATCACTACAAAATATAGGGAGATGGGTGTGAAGCCTAGGGAAAGCAGTGGCAGCCTAAGGCAAATGACCAAACAAGGTTCAAGAGGGAACTTTGGATGGAAACAACTTATCTGTGAAGATCTAAAAAAGGAAGGCGTAGATCTAGAAAATATGGTTGAAAGCACTGTTGAAACTCAGACTTCTTACTTAGCTAAACTCCTCCAATAAATATGGAAGTGTACTAGAAGCCCTAAGTGGATAAATTCCACTTCGACAAGAGAAACAGAGTAGATCAAGGCCTAAGTGGGCTAAGAGAGTGGTCAACCAACCCAGCAAACTACTCTCGGCAAAACCCAGGAAAATATAAGAAAAAATCCCAAAAACCCTAAAAATGCATGTAGGGGGATATCACACTTTTTGGGCCAGAAAGTGTGCTCTGGACCTCTAGATTGTAGGTTTGGGGCAGAAAAGTGTGATTTCTTCTCCTCAGTTCTCGAGAGGCAAGTCTCGGAAAAATTTGTCATATCTATCGTGGTTGGTTCCTGTGACCTGTGGAAATAACCAGAAAACTTGTGAAAGTTAGAAATTTGACTGATCTAGGGTTAGAATGCTAGTAAACAACATTAAGAGACTGAAAAAGAAAAACCCTCAGTTGAAAACTAAAGGTCACCCAAATTTTTAGATCATAATTAAAAATTTAATGGAGTCGCCAATTTGTTATGTAGTATTCTTCTCAAAGGTGTACAAAAAGAAACCACTTTAGGTTGTGGATGAAAAACAACCCAAACAATATAAATGGTTTTTAAACAATGTGGATCTATAATAGATGATTGAAACAAAAATTGCCAAGGCCCTGATCTATGCAACAGAACTAGTGAAACAACAAAATGGAATAAGCACAAGTAACTCCAATAATCTAATGTAAACTAGATATATAAAGAATATATTTTATTAAACAACACCTGTGAAGGGAACAAATAATGTTACCACTCCCCCTCTATGGGATGGGTTCTTGGCTATTCTCAATGTCTTCATCTTTTGTAGAGTCTCTCTCCTCTATAATGTGTAAAACCCAACAAACAAAATGTTTGAGCTCAATGAGTACTCAAATGAAAAAGAAGATGGTGTGTGAAAATAATAATAATCAGAGCTACAACAATGAGTGCAACAATAACAATAATCAAAAGTGAAGAATGAATGTCAAACCCTTTAGAGGGAAAAAGCATTTAGACTTTTATTTAGAAATAATAAATAAATAAATGATTTATTTATCATCTCAAGAAATATGGTTAAGGAATAATAAATAAATAATCATTTATTTAAGTATTCCTAGGGGATTTAGTCAAACTTGACAAGGAATAATAGCTAATTAGTGATTAATTAATTATTCCTAGAGAAAAATAAGATAATTAATGATTTATCTATTTATTTCTCATAACTGGGTCAAATATGACAAGGAATATTAGTTAAACAATGGTTTAATTAATTATTCCTAGAAGATAATTAAACAAATGGTGATTTATTTAATTATTCTTCATGGATTTAATTATAAATGACTTAACAAATGTGGTTTATTAAGCAATTTCTTACAGTGAAAGCAATTTTTCTATGGTAAAATTAGCTATACATGGTGTACTTCGATCCATCTAGTAAATTATGGCTAGATGATCAATTTTTGGTGATAACAACAATGGTGGGGACCCAAGTGGAATAGGCAGGTGACCACCAATATCCACCTAGATCATTCCTCCCCCCTTAGGAAGAAATAGTCCCCATTGCGTTGAGTTCCTCCATGAGATGAGGAAACTTCTACTAAACCTAGTCCCCGGTGAGCCACTTTCCCTAGTGAGGGAGTTAGCCTACTTTGACAACTCGATATAGTTGGATTCTTTGTTGTTGGGTGTTCTTAATCTAGGTGTCCACGATCTGATCAGTTGTGGCTTGTTCCATGCAGTCTACATTTAACTATGTATGTTTGATTTGTTATGCAATGTCTAATGTGTCCACCAATGGTGGGAAGTATGGTCGAAGGCGATCCACATGAACACTGGGTGCAGGCCAAGGAATGGGGGAATGTTGAGCTCAAATGCGTTCTCCCACAACCTTGGTAATGGTGTAATGACCATATTAGAGTGGTATGAGTTTCTGATAGGCTCCAGTAAGGCGTTCCTTCTATAAATGCAATCAAACTTTGTCACCCAACTAAAACTTGTGTGGCACCTGATGTTGATCATGTTGTTACTTGTACTTGGCATTTGATTTCTCTAGAATGTCTTGGACCTATTGGTGGATGTGTTAAATGTGCTCAATAAAGTTGTTTGCCTTATCAGCTTCAGACTGGACATGATTTGAATGTTCTTGAGTAGCTGTAAATGGTATGGCCATATCAATGGGACATAGTGACTGGAATTCCAAGCCCACCTGAAAAGGGTTCTGGTCAGTCAAGTTGTGGAGAGCCCTGTTATATTGTGTTGGATATAAGGGAGGCTCACATCCCATGTGCATGGATACTTTCAGTTGTACATGCGCAGAATGTGTACGATCATCCTACTAGTGACCTATGTCTGGCCATCAGTTTAGGGATGGAAAGATGTGGACTTAGTGATTTTGGTGTCCAACATCGACTAGAGACTAGACCAAAATGTATCGAGGAAATTGTTGTCCCAATAAGAGTTTAGAGTGACTTTTGCTATGACATTCTTCTTGCAGGCCGCCATAATGGCCATCTTCTAGAATCTGTCAATGACCACAAAAACACAATCATTTCCATGCTTAGTATAAGGAAGTCTCGACATGTAATCCATGGAGATGGATTCCCAAGGTCGACTAGGGGTAGGCAGCAGAGTATAGAGGCCTTGCTTATTGATGGTCAGTTTGGTAATGGCGCAGGTAGTGCAAGATCTGACGTACTTCCTGACATTGTTGAAAATGCAACAAGATGATGGAGCTTAGTGAAAAGAAGTCGCCTTCACTAAGTGGGCCCGTAGGCTATTTTGGCGCAAAGTCTATTTTTAGACTATGTCTATTTTTAGACATATGGATCATGGTCTATGAGTTGCAATATGCTATT
This sequence comes from Pinus taeda, assembly GCA_000404065.3. Lineage (NCBI taxonomy): Eukaryota > Viridiplantae > Streptophyta > Pinopsida > Pinales > Pinaceae > Pinus > Pinus taeda. The sequence continues at coordinate 188,001 of APFE031581716.1, forward strand.
TGTGGATGATTGGTAATGTTGGTAAAAATAGATGGACTTCTATTTTTAGACATATGGGCGAAGTCTATTTTTAGACTGCCATTCTAAATATAGAACAGTCGAATATTATTAGCTCTTAATAATATTTGACTATAAACATTATCTTATCCTCTTGCAGCACTTCAATTCGAGCTATGGATGTGGCACATGCAACTACCAGAAGGAAATACGCTTTTCTTATGGGTTAGTTGAGATATTGCATGAAGGACTTCAGTTAGAACTCAAGTGATTGAGTTTGGTGGAGTTGAATGAGGAGTTGATGGAGGTGTGTTTAGTTTGACTTAGTTGAACTAGTTGTAGTTAGTCTAACTGACAAATAGACTAATGATGAGTGGTGTGAATTAATTATTAATTAATTCACTAATTATTAACTCATGAATCAACTGAGGAATACATCAGTTAACTCAGTGCATGGACAATTCAGTGGAGACAAGTGTTAGAGGTGAGTGAAAGGGCAAGACAACTGTCAGTTGTGACTATAGTTGTGCATGAGATTTGCACAATCAATGGATTGAGTATTGCCCATAAGGATTGCGTGGTATAGGTAAAGGGAATATGAATTTGGAGTTGATTCTCATCTATTCTCATGCAGGATTGCGCAGTGGAGGCAGGCAAGCAGTGGAGGAGATTTGAGCTAGTGATTGATTCAGATCTGAGCTAGTTTGTGTGTAATAGGTGGAGATAGTACTGAGTACTTGTGAGGAGTATTGTACTATGTATTGTTGCATGTTCCCAATCAATATAATATATAGATAATTGGGGGTTTTCAACTGTATGCTTTCCCCGTGATATATTGTGTTGATATGTGTGATTGATGCTTCAATGTGCGCATGCGATTGTTTCTGATTCCGCAAAATTGATGATAAATAGTAGAGGAGGTTATGTATTATGCATGATTCCACAAATAGTGTATAATCAAGATAATCTCTATGAATAAGTTTCATATTATTCAAAATTTCTACAGACATCTTCTCAAAGATTTGGCCAATGGAAATACTTCTTCAACACTCCCACTATTTTCTCGACCCCGAAATGCCCAACGGCCCAACTATAGTGTGCTTCCCAAATCATCTTGGAATGCTCACTTGAAGGAACACAAAGGTGTCTTAGGTGGCATAACATTGCATCTTGGAGCTAAAAATATGGAACTTGCTAACCCTCCAAGAGCGTCTGGTATGTGTGGCCGAATTTTGAGTCGCTTTTGTAAAGAAGTGGCCAATCAAATGTTTCGTGCCCATAAGAGTTGAGCACGGTGGTTATTGCCCTGATCGGTGGTCGGTTGAGGTAGTCTACAACATTATTGGTGTTTCCCTTATTGTACTTGATATTCAAATGGAATTGTTGCAAGTATGTGGACCACTTCTAATGGCAATCATTCAGCAACTTCCCTTGTGTCTGCATGAACTACAAGGATTAGTGGTTTGTGTGGATGACCATTTCCTTCCCTAAAATGTAATTCTTCTATTATTAGTAAGCCTGAATAATGGAATACATCTCTTTGTCATAAGCTGGATACTTTCAGACTGTGTCTGAAAGTGTTTCACTGTGATATGCCATCGAATGTCCCTGTTGAGTAAGGATTTCCCCAATAGCATAATCATAGGCATCTATCTCAATCTCAAATGGTTTTTGCAAGTCTAGTAATGTGAGAATTGGTGCAAAGAAGAGGCAATGTTTCAACTCTACGAATGCCTTCTGTTGAGATTCAGACCAAAATAATTTTGTTTTCTCTCCTACCTTGGTGACTTGACTCAAGGTCTAAGTGATATGAGAGAACCCCAACACAAACCTGCAATACAAATTGGTAAGGCCCAGAAAGATGTGGAGCTCTGTCAGAGTGTTTGGGGCTGGTCAATCCCGAATGACTTGGATCTTTGCTAGATCCACATGCACCCCCCATTCATTAATAATGTATCCTAGATACTGAACCTAGGTCATGCCAAAAGTGCATTTCTCCAAATTGGCACACAACTTGTGTTGCCACAGTGTTTGGAGAATCTGTCAGATATGGTCGAGGTTCTCTTCCAAACTCTAGTTGAAGATCAGGATGCCATCCAAGTATACCACTACAAATGAGTTGGTGAATGGCTGCAAGATTTCATCCATCAGCCTCATGAAGGTTGCAGAAGCATTTTTCAACCTGAAAAGCATAACTAGTCATTCGAAAAGGCCCTCCTTGGCTTTGAAGGAAGTATTCCACACATTAGAGGATTCAATTGGTACCTAGTGATATCTAGACTTCAATTCAATCTTGCTAAAATATTTGGCCCCCTTGAGTTGGTCAAGAAGGTCATCAATCTATGGGATCAGGTACCTATTCCAGAAAGTGATCATGTCCAACGCCCGATAATCAATACAGAGTCTCCAAGTCCCATCTTTCTTCCGTACCAACATGATTGGGCTCCCACAAGGTGATGAACTCAGTTGAATGTGATCTTTCTATAGCAGGTCCTAAATCACCTTGTTGGGTTGTGTTATATTCTTTCCACGACTAACCTACGTAGTGAACCAGGGGGTTAGAGGGGGGGCAGAGCCCCCCCTTCATTGTGTCGATTGTGCAGCGGGGGGGTCACAGGGGAGGCGGCAGCCCCCCGTATCCAGGGGGTTTGAGGGGGGCGGGTAGCCCCCCTTTATGGGGTTCGGGGCAGCGCCCCGAGAAAAAAAAATTTGGACCCTATATTAGGTTGGGCAAACCTACCTATGGTTTTCAGTCCATGGTTTTGGACGTGATGGTTTTCGGTCCATGGTATTGGATGCTTCGGCATGTATAAA
>APFE031581722.1:0-14959 GCA_000404065.3 Pinus taeda
CCAATATTCTTGTGTACTTGTTTATATATGCATGTATATGGTTAATACACATCTGATCCTGTATTATTTATGAATTTAGATCCTTGTTTCTTTCACAGTAGTATGTTGTTGTGATTCCATAGGTTCTTTTGAAGTTGGGCAGACAGAGAAGAAGCGGCGAAGCTCTATCAAGAAGGAGAGGAAATCAAGTGCAAGACTCAGATTGGTCTTCTTATTCCTCCTCTCGTCTATTTTCATAAAAGGAAACAACAATAGACTTTGATTGTTTGTTTCTAAGATAGCCACCCATCTTAGTGGGAATAGCAGCATTCGAGTGGACACTATTCCCAGATAACAAGAGTTCACTTCCAAGTTTTTGGAGGAGCTATTTGCAAGCTTGGGTACAGAGTTGGCCTTCATTACATCTTATCATATATAGACAAATGGATAGATAGAGGGGGTCAACAGGATCTTGGAAGATATGTTGAGGATGTATGTGATGCTCTAACAAAGGAAATGGGAAGAGTACCTACCATTGGTTGAGTTCTCATACAACAATGTTTATCAAGAGTCATTAAGGAGGAGTCCTTTCAAGGCATTTTATGGATGAAGTTGCAACACTCCCATCAACCAGAGTGATCCAGTGAACATGGTACTTATTGAGTGTATAGGGTACCATTGATGGCCACACTCATAACATTGATACCTATAACACTAGGTATGACCAACAACAAATAAACATCCTTTAATAGATCCCATAGAAGTTATTTATGCAATTAAAATCCATGGTCATTTCTGACTATGTCAAAACCCTAATTGAGGTAACCTATTTAGTTAGATAAACCCTATATTAACCACAATAGAGGTTGTTGAGTTAAGGAATCTAGAGAATTTAAGGGTGTGATCCCATGTATAGTTTCTAAACCTCCTAATGGTGTCCCTACCCCACTTATAGGCTAAATAACCCCTTTAAAGTACTTGTGTGTTTGTTTAACATCTTGTTGTTGACTTCCAAGTCTTTAAAAATTTATTTTTGGTAGAAGACCCTTATTTTCCATACAATACCAAAGTGAAGGCCCAAAAAATAATCCTTGGTATAAAAACCCTCATAATGATAACTATATCCAACTCATAATACAAAGACACCTTCAAGTGGGTCTGTGTGGTCGTTTAGGGTCTTAGTTATGCCCCATGGACTATAAATTCTTATTTTAGGGAATAATTCTCTCATTTTTTTATCTAGGTATATATTGGTGGCCACACACCTATTCCACTAACTCAAAGCATAGTTCTCCATCTTGAAAGGTTTTCTATATCTTTTTTAGGTCCTAAACATGTAGTGTCATTTTGAGGCCTTAAATGACATTTTTTTTTATGTGGGAGAGCCTAGAAAATAGCCACAAGCTTTGGCCTAGGCCCAATCAGAATGTGTAATTCTCGGTTGGGCCTTTCTAATGGGCTACTGAGCACAAACAATATATGTCATATGAAAAAGTTACAACCCTGTGAAGTTTATGTACCAAATAACCCATCACGGCCCATAAAAAGTTTTGTCTTTTATCTCGCATGGTTAGGTTTTTGGATGTTTAGCGTTTTCTCGTTGATACTTTATGTTAAAAAGGGCCTTTCAACCTCATTGTAATGTGCTCCGGTGAATGTGGGTAGCCATCAAATATGTTCCCAGAGATAAGTTTTCACCATTTGAGTGATTTTATTTCATTCCACATTCTTATAGTTTCATCTCATTCCATTTATTGATAGAAGTCAAGTTTTGTTGTATCTTTATGTTTTTGTTATAAATATGTATTTCATAATGTTTGATTCAGAAACCAAATGAATGGTATCAGAGTGATCTTCTCTTTATCTATTTATATGTGAATGTCCCCCGTGAGGTTAGGATATAAGGAGTTGGGACTTGAACTACTTCAGCCTTTACAACACTGCTCTCATTGACCTTGATGGTCTCCCCTAGTGGAAGAAATTAAATATGAGAGAGTAGGATATCCTATTACATTGTTGCTCAAGGAATCCTTGGACGACAAAGGAATGAGATGATGGATAATTTTTGCCAGATCCTTCGACAACTACCAAAAGTCAACACATCTTCATCAAACAACCACTTTGGTGGCACCACCCCCTTTATGGTACAAATTAGTTTTGATATTCTAGTATTTGAAGGCCAAATCAATGTAGTTTCTCTAGAAAAATGGTTAAATATGATAAAAGGGTATTTTTATGTCCATAATTTTTCTGATAAAGAAAAGATTACCTTTGCGCTCCTTACGGTTGTCCACCATGTCAAGGATTTGTGGGAGATTTACTATGAACAATAAGCCATATAGAAATCTAAAATGTTTCTCTTTTAGTGATGTTATTAAGGAAGAATATCACCCTATTGAAAGATACGATGACTATTGCATGAGATGGACTGCATTGTGGTAGGAGAGGGACAAAATAGAGCCATAGTTCACACATATCTTCCATACCTTGGACACTAAGTTGGGTATCAAATACTTTGAGCTACATCTAGTGCTCAAGTATCATAATGGCCTGCATAGATACATCCAGAAAGAAATATATTTTATGGACATCTCCTCACTAGCTACAATGTACCAATATATTGTCAAAATGGATTAGAAATTTAAATAGAAGAAGAAAAAATTTGGATCTCTAAATTCTTCACAGTAGAAGTAGGACAAAGGAATCCCCAATACATAGAAAAATAGATAGATATAAGATGGACCACCCTAAGACAACCCATTTAAGCCACAAAAAATAAGGGTAATGAGAATACAAATAAAGACATAGGAAAATGGTGTGAGTTCTATAATAGCTCTTTGCATAACACAAATGAATGTCACTCAAAGTAGTAATTGGTATTAGAGTAAAAGTAGGACAAAGGAATCCCCAATACATAGAAAAATAGATAGATATAAGATGGACCACCCTAAGACAACCCATTTAAGCCACAAAAAATAAGGGTAATGAGAATACAAATAAAGACATAGGAAAATGGTGTGAGTTCTATAATAGCTCTTTGCATAACACAAATGAATGTCACTCAAAGTAGTAATTGGTATTAGAGTTGAAAGTCTTAGACTTAAATGCAAGTTTTGACTATGACTGATCCTTAAACATCTGTGGATATTCTCCCAAGCAATTCATCACAATAGATATAATAAAATTGTGCTTCAAACCTTAAATTTGCAATATGAGGGTTTATTTCTCCAAATATTTCTAGATATATAAAGTACTATTTATTGCATATGCATGAGAATTAAATTATGAATAAAATAGAGAAAAGTGAAATAAAACTCATAAACCACAAAATAACACAATATATAGCCTAGGAAACCATTTTAGAAGAAAACCCAACTAGAAGGTGAGGCTTCTCTACTCTCTTTCTCTAAATGGTTTATGGATGCAAGTACAAAGAAATGAGGCTATGATCAATCAAATGCTACAATGTACAAATTCTCCCTTTTTTATCTCTCCTTATTCCTCCCAGCTACTTTTCACATCTATAGAACAAAATATAATTGAATAGAATAAGACCCATTTTCCTCCTAGTGGCCATGTTATGACACAACCTAATAGCCTACTAGTGGTTAGGTTTGGCTCCATCAGCTGTTAATGGCATGGCATGGCATCCTCTAATAGTATGATGGTCGAAATAGGAAGGTCAACATATGATTGGTGTAACTTTTTCATACATACTTCAATTGAGGTTATTCTTGCACCATCAGAAATATCTCTATGTGTATAATGGCACGAAAGGGTGCAAATCTTAAGAGGAAAATACATACATAAAATAAATTTCATTTAATACCTCAATCTGCTCCCGGAATGTTTGAAATCCCAATTTCCCAAACTGGGTTCCGCCGGTAAAACTGGTTATATGAGTTTATTCCTCCACTTTTTCCACTTTCAAAGCATCAATATTAATTACAAATAATATAATGGTCCAATCTGAATCACAAAATAATACCCAGGAAAGGAGAGTTATATCATTAATGAGGAACCTAATTCCACCATTTCTACCTCCAAGGTCCATCTAAGTGAACCTGAAGTATCAGAGGAAGGTAACCTCCTATTTCACCCACAGATGTGGGTGAAGGGTTCTCCATTAGACTTCGTTGTCAATAGTGGAAGTAAAAATAACCTCATCTTAGCAAGGGTTGTCAATCAGTTTAATCAGTTGACAAACACCAGACCTACAACTATACACTATCAAGTGACTCAGCCATGGGCAAGGTCTCCACATCAAAAAATTGTGCCACTTTCCATATGGCATTAATCCCTTCAAGGATGAGGTATTGTGTAATATTTACCCCTTGAAGTTTGTGATATTATTTTAGGCCAACCATACTTGTGGAAGTGTGATATTTTATATGAGTCTAGACCCTGCAATGTTAATATTACTTTGGGAAGACAACTATTTAGGATAATATAGGTATCTTTGCCTACAATTATTTCTTTGATCTCCACTAACCAATGCAAAAATGTCATCTCCTAGACCATGAAATTTTTCTTCTTCCTAATTCACTCTCAAAGTGAGCAGAAGGTTGGAACCACATCCATGTCCTCCACATAGGGCCTCTCCATGTAGTAGAAACAAATGGAAATGATTCTGAAAGAATACAAAGACATCTTCTCCTCACCCACTGGAGTACATCTTAATTGTTAGGTCAAGCATTCAATTGATCCAAACTATGTCGCACCTCTACCCAATGGGCCAATCTATCACTGCTCCCTTGTGGAAAATGAGGAAATCAAATTCAAAATTCAAGACTTTCTCCAAAAAAGGGCATGTTTGATAGAGATATTCACCCTGCACAAGCCAAATTGTACTTGTGTAGAAGAAAATGACGTCTTGTGACTCTACATGGATTAAAAGTCCTTAAGAAAAATCACAGAAAGGAATCGGTACCCAATTCACCCAATTGATGACCTCTTTTACCAACTAAATTGATCCGAACTCTGATGCACCTCTATCCAATGGCCAATCTATCACTGCTCCCTTGTGGAAAATGCGGAAATACAATTTAAAATTCAAGACTTGCTCCTAAATTGGGAACATTTGATAGAGATATTCACCTTGAAAAAGCCAAATTGTACTTGTGTAGAAGAAAATTATGCCTTGTGACTCTACATTGATTATAAGGCCTTAATAAAAATCAAATAAAGGAATTGGTACCCAATTCCACCAATTAATGACCTCTTAGACCAACTCGAGGGTTCCAAGTACTTCAATAAGATTTATATGAATTTCAACTACCACCAGGTCCTAATATAACAAACTAATGTATGGAACATTTCTTTCAAGTCCAAAAAAGGTATTTTTAAATGGTTGGTCATGCCGTTTGGTTTGAAAAATACGCCAAGAACTTTTAAGAGTGTAATGGATGATACCTTGTGGCCTTGTACAAATCCTTTTGTTGTGGTATATCTACATGATATAATCATATTTAGTAATAGTTATGAATAACACCTGCAACATATTCCTAAGGCTCCCTTGCACTTTGTGGCAACACAAGCTATATTATAACTTGTAAAAATGCTCCTTCAATATGAAAAGGTTCCAAACCTAGGCTACATTATTGATGAGTATGGTGTGCATTTGCATCTATCCAAGATTCAAGTCATTTGCAATTGCCTAGCCTCAACCACACTAACTAAGATTCAAATTTTCTCAATCCTTGCCAACTTATATCATGCGTTCATCTTTGGAATCTCCCATATTACATGGGCCTTCAACAAAGTGACCAATGGTTGTGGCAAAGACAAATTTGTGTGAGGAAAGTTGGAACAAAAAACTTTTGATGATTTGAAACACTGTATGTGCTCAGTCCTGGTGCTCTCCTTACCCAATCTGCAACAACATTTTAACATTGATATAGATGATTCAAACTATGTTGTGGGTGCAGTTCTCACTTAGTAAATTCATTTGGTAGCCTACCATAGTGAGACACTATAAGATGTCATTCAGAAGTACTCCTCCTATGACAAATAAATGTATTTCATTGTACAAGCCTACTGCCAATGGATGCATTTGACAGTCTTGGGAAGGAGATAATTGATGAAAACACAAGGAGAGATACAAAATAGTTTCCATTTTGTCCCCACACTTGCAACAATTTCATGTTAACATCAAATATAAAATAACGAGCACTAATAATGTTGTTTATTACCTCAGTTGATATCTAGTTTCATCACTAACCATGGTGCTCCACTCCTATAGAAATGAGACCTCTAGGTGGCCCGAACTCTATGAGAGTGATCCTAACTTTTCTACCACCTACCCAATGCTAAGAATAGGCATGGTTTTCACTAACTTTCATCTTTAGGAATATTATTTCATTTGGGTTGTCGTTGTGCTCCTTCAATCAAGTGTGCAAAGATGATTTTGGAAGCTCATCATAGTCAAATGAGAGGACACTTTTGCATGGAAAATATAATGTCATGTTAAAAAATTATTTATATTGTTTGAAACTTCAATAGGATATCAACAAGTACATCAAGCCATGGACTACCTATGTCAATACCAAATTAGCCATTGAGAAGCAAGACATGTACACCCCTCTTCCTACTCTTGATAGGCCTTAGGAATCCATCTTGGTGGACTACATGTCTAGTTTTCCTTCATCCAGGTAAGGAAATGGTCATGTCTTCATGGTTGTTGATCACTTTTTTAATATGGTGATTTTGATTATATATAAGAAGAATTTCACGCTAGAGGCCACTACCATGTTCTCCATGAGTGCGGGCACATTTTGGGATGCCATATACCATCATATCAAATCAAGATAATAGGTTCCTAAGCACATTCTCATCGAGCCTTTAGTCACTATTGGATGCCAAGATCACCGAATCCATTTTTTTACACCCGCAAATAGATGGTGAGGTAAAGGTCACCAATATGATGATCGTACATACACTAGACATGTACAACTCCAATTATCGACACACATTGGATGTAATTCTCCCCTATGTTCAACACATTTACAACAAAGTCCTTCATAGCATGACTAGCCATAGCAATTTCCAAGTGGGATCGGATTCGAACCATTTAATCCTATTGATGTAGCACTACCCCTTGCGTGCAGATAGGCGAGATATTCCCATGATCAATATACGGTTGAAAAAGCCACAAAATTTATCGAACATATTGAAGACATCTATAAAAAAATCCATAATATTTTATAAAAATAGAATACTGAGTACAATAAGTGCCATAATCAACACCTGGTGCCACATAAATTTCAAGTGGGAGATAATCTTTGGTTGCATTTGTAGAAAGTGAACCTTACCAGACCCCATTAGAAGCTTTTTCAACTTCGTTATGAACCTTACACAATCACCAAGTCTATGGGTGACAATGGTTTTGAGCTAAGTATTCCCCTCTTCCTTAGCTTACACTTAGTGTTCAATGTGGACCTCCTTCGACCATACTTTCCACCATTATTATACACATTAGAGATAATAGAGCAATTGACATCGATAGAACTCAACCTTGACTACATGGAACATGAAAACATTAATTAGATTGTGGAAACATAGGTTAAGTGCACTCACCAACATATGATCCAATTGTATCAAGTTGTTAAAGAAAGGAAACTCCTTCATCAAAGTAAGTGCCTCATTGAGGGCCAAGTTCAAAAGAAGTTTTCCCATTTAAGGGGGCACTAATGTAATGGATATCATTGCTTCCTAAGGGTATAGTACTATTCCAAGTGGATATAAGTGGTCACCCAACTATTCCACTATCTTGAAGCATAATTCTCCATTATAGAAATTGTTTTATAGTTTTTCAAGTCTCGAACTTATGGGGCCATTTTTAAGCCCTAAAGATGTCTTTCATGTGATGGATGCTAGAAAGAACATTTGGCTGGCTCTCACATGAGTTTAGAATCTATGCTTCTTGGCTAGACCTTTCCAACGGGCTTTCGAGCATGCCAAACATTAATGATATGAAAAAGTTATGAACCCAGGAAGTTGATGCACCAACTAACCCCATCGAGGCCCACAAAACTTTTGATGTTTCATCTCCTTGGTAAGGTTTTTACATGTTAAATGTTTCCTCATTGATGATTTATGTTAAGAAGGGTCTTACAATCTCATTGTAATTTTCTTTGGTAAACACTCATAGCTATCACATCTCTTCTCAGATATAAGTTACCATCATTCTAGTGAATCGATTTGATTTCACAATTTAATATTTTTATACATTCCATTTACTATTAAAAGTCATGTTTTAATATATCTAAGTGTTTTTGTTATAAATTTATATGTCATTTCGTTCTCTTGATAAATTTAGATCATTTTACCTTCCTAGACATGGTAAAGAACCTACAATACATCATTGGTGGCACAAAAATTCCTAATGGGTTCCACATCCCACTTAATAGCCAAATATTCTTTTAAGGGGACCTTTCTGATGGTTATAGACCTCTGTCATGTAGGATCCCTAAATTCTTGTTAGAAAATAATGTCCATATTTTCTTCGCTTGACTACCTATATCAAAGCTCCAAAGATTATCCTCCCTACATAAAACTTCCTAATAGCTTTATCCCTTCCATAATTCAAATACCCCTTCTAGATAACATATTTGATGGAGTAAAAACTCATTTTATTACCCAAATTTCAATTATAATTTGTATCTTTATAACAATAATTTTTTATTAGCGATATTTTTTTTAAATTAATTGTTCTACACCCTAGTATAGGAGTGATGTGCAAGTGTAATGTAAGAAACTTTGTAAACATTTTCACATGTTTGTTTAATATATTGAGTTTATATTAATATGTCCAATTTATAATACATCAAAATTTGGTAAACTTTTACATGTCGGTTAAAAGTAATATAGAGCCCAATATGGTGGAGATGTTGTAGTGTCTGTAAAATGTTAAAAGTAATAAAAATAATAAAATTCAATTTGTTATATTGTAACTTTGTTTTTATTAATAAAATTATGAAGACATTTTAGATAAAAGAAAATTATATATATAATCTATCTATCTAAAATATATATATATATATATATATATAATATATATATAATATATAAACAATAAGTTAAGATTCATTTACCTTATAAAAGAGAATATGATTATGGAACCATATTTAAATTTAATTAATAAGCACATCAAAACTTTAATACTTACAATATAACAATATAGCTGCCATAGATATTATCAACTTGTAAATAGGCTTTGTTACAATACCATGGGCCAATACCATGGCTCATCAATACAATATGCCCATAAACCATCTCTTATTTCATAATCAAAATATTTTATCAATATTTTATTTGAATTTAACTTTATAACATTTATTTATTAAATCTAAAGGAAAAAAAATTATAATTACTTTTTGAGATTTATCTACACCTCTATCACATTAAAATATATTAGATATAAATAGTAGCTATAAATTAAGATCTATTTTACCATATGAATTAAAATAATAATTTTGTAATGATATTTAATTTTTATTAAGAAGCGCATAAAAACTTAATTGTTAAATTTTTTAACCATGGATATTCACCCCTGCTTTACCATGGATATTGTTAACCATACAATACCATGGGCTAATATGATAGCTCATCAATACCACATGCCCAAAAACCATTTCTTATTTCACAATTAAAATAATACTTACAGTATAACAAGATTTTTAACCATGGAATCATCCACTAATACCATGATAATAATTAACTATACCAAAATGCTAGCCCAAACCACAACTCATCATAACACATGCCTAAAAACCCCTCTAAATATCACAATCAAAATATTTTAAATATGAAATTTTTTTTAATTTATTTATACAATTTTAAGGACTAGAGACACTCTCCATCCTAGTATGAAAGAGATGTTGTAATGCCATGTTATATTATGTTTTCTAAACATTTTGACCCAATCAGATTACATAAAAACGAACATAAAAAATAAATTATTAATTAAACATTTTGACGAGGTGAGATTAAATAAGATTAAAATTTAAAAAAAAAAAAAGAAATCAAATTAATAATTAAATCATCCTAGATCCATTTAATTATGGATCTATCAACCTCCTATAGGGATCATGTTTTGCACTAAGAAAAGATATTTGCACCTTGAGAGATTTGATCCCTCTCGGGGGCATGATAGATTAGGAGTTAGAATGATGGTATATAAGGATGCAAATTAATCCATGAAATATAATGTAGAAAGTTTATGAAAGAGCTATTTTCCTTCCATACAAGTTCTTTTTTCATAGGTGGGGAAACCTATTATCAATCAACTGTCAAACCGTTTCTAGCAATTTGATAGATTAGGAGTTAAGATGAATCTAGGATGGTATATAAGCATGCAAATTAATCCATGAAATATAATGTAGAAAGTTAAACCTATTATAACTCAATTGGCAAACCATTTCTAGTCATTTCTAGGTGCTAACAACTAATGCAGGGTGACTCATCACTGTTATTCAAGGAAAACCACACCATCTAAAATAACCTACTAGTGATCCATAAAGTCTTGAGCCTTTAACATATTTCCTTAAATCACAGGGAGACAAACCCTAAACCAAAAAACACAATTTTAAAGCATACTCCATACAATTATATCCTGTAACCTTTAAAAATAATATAATATATAATATATATATATATATATAAAAACTAAAATGTCTTATAAAAGTTTGGAAATAAGAAATCCTCTAAGGGAATATGAAATGACTAGAACATTATTAAAGGTCATCCTGTTTATCCGTTTCACGCAAATAGAAGAATTGTGGAAAACAGGGTTGATAAGATCGCAACAGGATGTGTGATTTAATGGCATCTTCAATCATTCAAGGTCGGATATAAAAAAAATTAATAATGCAGAATAATGCTGATAGTCCCCACTTTGCTATTAATTCTGTCTCGTTAAGAAGTTTTTTCTGAAAAGCAAAAGCACCGCTTTACTCATAATTCTGTTGCGATGGAAATTTTTTCAGAAAGGAACAGAATTCACTCCGTAAATCTTTTTAATATTTTACGTAGGTATGGTTTAATGATAATAATATTTTATTTAGGTGTTGTTTATTGATTTTAAATTTGAGTTTTGGTCAGATCCGGTGAAACAATTTTTATCAGAGTTTTTAATATAAATAATTTAACCCTAAAACATTCACCCCTCAAAATTATAATTCTAATAAATTTCTACTAAAACTTTGTGAAACTATTACATTGTAGTGGATATTACTCTCCTCAAACGAATGCAATTGATTATTATGTTTCCCCTCTTGATTATTAGTGTGAGTTAAAAAATTTGGGAGTGTTTATATTTCAAACACGTCGGAGAATGCAATTACAGTGTGATAGGTCAATATCTTTAGCTAAAGAGCCAGTTAAGCTCTAAGTCATATGATTTGGGTTCCCGTTTGCGTTAGGTAATATTTAGGGTTGGATGAGCTTTTCTATTAGGTTTGTTGACATATATTTTTTATATTAATTTTAAAATAAATATAATATAAAATAGTAAGAAATTGATATTAAATGGGTTAGTTTGAATGATCAGGACTTTGATAAGAGGTAGGATTGATTTTTCAAACTGACTAATGTTACGCTGGTTCTGCCACAATTCCTACTTTAGCAATTCTGTTACTCTACTTTCGTGGAGTAAGAATAATAATTAAAGAAACTCACTTATAGTGTCACGTCCCCAATCTTTTTTTTTTCTTATTGGGCGGGTGCGGCACCGCCTAAGCTATTAAGAGGTTAATAATCTTTACGGACTACGCTTTTGCAAATTACAGTCTTTATGAATTATAACATTAAAGCATTTAGAAAACCATCAACAATGCTTAATAATGAATCCAACACAACAATATTAATATGGCAACATGGTAATAATTCAATATTTCATTACAATGTATATTTTTACAACTTGGGAGGGCGACCGCCTTGCGCACCCGCACGGCGGTCCGCCAAGACTCCCGAACCGATTACAAACAACCTTCGCACGGTCCTTTGTCAATACCCAACAGTCGTTCGGACGTCGGGTAGATGGGCGCACCTCGTGCACGGCCCACCGCCGATTCCTAATACCTGCTGCTGTTTGTCTGCTGCACGAACCGTTCACCGGGCGGGTGGGCGCACCTCGTGCACAGCCCACCGCCAAACACCACACCAATTTTATATATGCTGCACGATCGTTCACCGGGCGGGTGGGCGCACCCCGTGC
This sequence comes from Pinus taeda, assembly GCA_000404065.3. Classification (NCBI taxonomy): domain Eukaryota; kingdom Viridiplantae; phylum Streptophyta; class Pinopsida; order Pinales; family Pinaceae; genus Pinus; species Pinus taeda. The sequence continues at coordinate 12,194 of APFE031581722.1, forward strand.
ACAGCCCACCACCAAAGACCGCACCTATATATATCACTGCACGATCGTTTGCCGGGTGGGTGGGCGCATCCCGTGTACAGCCCACCGCCAAAAACCGCACCTATATATATCCGCTGCACGATCGTTTGCCGGGCGGGTGGGCGCACCCCATGCACAACCCACCGCCGAATGTAACACCCGATATGTATCTCTGCTGCACGACCCTACCGCCGAATATAATACTCGATATATATATCTCCGCACGAACTGTTGGTTGGGCGGGCGCACCCGCGCACAGCCCACGGTCAATACGCCACCCGATATATGTATATCCGCACGAACCGGCGTCAGGCGGGCGGGCGCACCTCGTGCACAGCCTTGCCCACGCCTCGACTCGTGGCTAAGTGTAACCCCGAACGCGCTGCCGAAACCTATATGTTGTTCCGTCCCTCGCCCGGTTCGACGGGCTCATCCCTTCGCTGCGGTGCCTGCGCTATCCGTGCTCCATCGTTGTGCGAATGAGATCTGTTCGATGATATCCCAAATGAGCTTTGCGTTCACATCTTTATACGCTCTCTAGCCCAAGTGTGAGGGATGTCGACTTTGAAAGCCGACCCCACAAGTTATAATATAACGCCCCCTTTTCTCAAGCCGATGCTCACATTATTTTGATGAACGCCCCTCGCCCATGTCGGCTCGGTCGTTCACCGTTTATCTCCCCACCGCATATAAACACCTCCATAACTCGTGTGCCCATATGCGATGGTGGCTCCATACTTAGTTATTTTCGTGAGGAGGTGGGGCGGGCGCTCGGGCAAAGCCGCAGGCCGCTACATTCTGCCCCACCCGAAGTCATTGTCGTCCCGACAATTCCTGCTCTCCTCCTCAATTTTCTGTCATACTTCGCGATCTTGTCCTTCCATCTCCAAAGTGAATCCTCCGTCTCCCAGCTCTCTTCCTCCGGTGCATCCTTCCATCTGCAAAGGAATTCCCGTCGTCGGTGGCAACCAACACCAGTAGTCCTGAGACTTACAATCTTCTCCAACTCTAGTCCCGGTCTGTCCACGATCCCGGCTGGTTCTCTCGTCGGTTCGACTCTTTCTGGATGGTCTGAATCAAGTCGACATCGTTTCAACTGACTCACATGAAAAACTGGGTGTTTCATGTTCATATGGCGTGGAAGCTCTAGCTCGTAAGCAGCTTCCCCCACTTTCTTCTTTACTCAGAATGGCCCCTCGTATTTCCGTGTCAGTTTGTTTGTCGTCCCTTTGGCCGGCTGAAACTGCTCCCCGGTGATTCTGAGGAACACCATATCCCCTACATCAAAGTGTGCCTCTCGTCTCCTACGGTCAGCATACTTTTTCATCCTTCTTGCAGCTTCGTGCAAGCGTAACTGTGCTAGCTCCAAGGTCTCTTCCCAGGCCTTCATGAACCTCTTCGCATGAGGGTTCCTCAAGAAGCCTCCCGTTACCACGGTATGTGGTGCAACCGGCATTTGTCCATTTACCAGCTCAAATGGGCTATACCCTGTTGCGGAACTCTTTTGAATATTGTAACTGAACTGGGCAATATCCAAAAGTTCGGGCCAATTTTTTTGATCAGCTGTCACATAATGCCATAAGTAGTCCTCCAGTAGTGCGTTGATCCTCTCGGTCTACCCATCTGTCTGTGGATGGTAACTCGAACTCATCAACAACTCTGCCTCGACCAACTTGAACAATGTAGTCCAAAACCTTCCTGTAAATCACGGATCTCTATCTGACACAATACTCAGTGGTATTCCCCAATACTTCACTATGTTCTTGAAGAACAATTCCGCTGTCCGCTCGGCTCCACAAGGTATCTTTGTAGGAACAAAGACAGCATACTTGGAAAAACGATCGACCACGACCATAATCCCATTATACCCCTGCACCTGTGGAAGTTGAGTGATGAAGTCCATTGAGACACTCATCCATGGTCTCTCTGGAATCGGTAAAGGTTGTAGTAATCCTCCCTGTCTCTGATTGTCCAATTTGTCCTGCTGACAAATGATGCACGTATGCACATACTCCTCCATATCCTCTCTCATCTTTTCCCAAAAGAATCCTCTCTCCAATAGTGCCAAAGAACGACGCTGCCCTGCGTGACCTGCCCACGGAGAGTCGTGGCATTCCTTCAAAAGGTGTCTCCTGAGTCCAGATGACTTTGGAACATAGAGTCGGTTTCCAAAGAACAGGAACCCCTCCCTTAGGAAGAACCTTCGTGTCTTCCCTTCCTTTACCTGCTTCACTATGTTTTGCGCCAAAGCATCGGTTCCAACACTCTCTTTGATCTTATTCTGCATCTCTTCTGACATCTGAACTCGACTCCTACCCCTTGTTGCCCGGTCTTCCTCCTCCAATGCTGCAAGCTGCCCCTTTCTGCTAAGGGCATCCGCCACTGCATTGTGTCTACCCGGTCGATACTCGATAGTCATGTCGAATTCTGCCAAGAAGTCTTGCCACCGAGCTTGCTTCGCTGAAAGCTTCGGTTGTGATGCGAAGTAACTAGCTGCAACGTTGTCAATCTTGACAACAAAAGGCTTCCCAACCAGGTAGTGCCTCCATATGTGAAGACAGTGGATGATGGCAGTCATTTCCTTCTCATGGATTGGATACCTCCGCTCTCTATCCTGCAACTTTCGACTCTCATAGGCCACCAGATGCTCGTCTTGCATAAGAACTCCCCCTATGGCAAAATCTGAAGCATCTGTGTGTACCTCGAATGGTCTCCCGAAGTCAGGTAGCTTTAGTACCGGTGCTGTAA